>PVHP010005915.1:11645-62791 GCA_004024765.1 Zapus hudsonius
CACACACACACACACACACACACCCCTAGCTTCCAGAAAGGAGACAAACCAGATATTCTGCTATACCAACTACATCATGTGAAACTTACATGGTACTTACATGACCATGGAGTGATTGAATGGCTGAAAAAGAACTGTAAAGTAAGACATGATTCTATGCACCATAATCTAAAGGCCTGAACCACTGGCCAATAGCTCACTAACTAAAAGGTAAGATACTGACCGTATGAAAAGTCCTTAAGAACACTGTGGTGGTGATCTGAGTGTCTATGCACCTGAGCGTTGTTGGCTCTGGGCACTCACCCCAGCACAGTGCTGGGCCTGGCTCCCAGGAGATGACATCACTTACTAGGAAGCTGTCACTATTCTGCTGCAGGTCAAGACAGTGTGGTTATTGAAAAATGAGTTACAGTGAGTTGAAACACTTTCCAAATGAAGACTCAGTTCATTTCAGAGACTTTTTTTTTTTAAAAAATTCCCTTTACACAAAAAAATATAGAAAATTATCCTGAATTTTCCAAGTTCCTTTCTAGTGTAACTAGAGCAAGATGGGCTATGTCCACTGCATGAGAGAAACATTTGTTGCCTATAAAGTTTCATTTGTGGATACTTTTACTAATAAAGGAAAAGAAAAAAGTGTTAGTAGCTATGAACTTTTCCAAGGGCAGGGGAAAACAATTTGTTTCTCAAAGTCAAAATTAGAGAAGATTTTATAATAGAGGGAACTTGGGTGTTGCAAGCAATGAACATGAAAACTAAGGCATCTTTCACATAGGAACCTCTAAGGATTATCATGAAATCTTGGCATTGGCGCTTGAGGGAAATAAAGCACTTCACTGAGTTCACCTGGAGTATAAGGCACCACAGAAGTGCTTCCCCAGCAGACCCACTCCCTATGGTGACTGTCTTAACCTCACTCAGAAGCAGGCTTGGACCTCCCTAGAGTTATGAACTAAATTCCTAGCTCTGTAGAAATGAGTAGCTGTCTCAATTCCTAGCTTTCTGGTAGCATGAATGACAAGCCTACTATCATTCCTCTCATCAGTCCAATGGCACTTCTATATGTGCTTTTATAGTGACAATGTATTCTTTCGTCCACTTCTACTTTCCTCATAAATCAGCCATATTAAAAAATAAAAATAAAAAACAGACTATGCCAAAGAATTAGGCTGAGATGCTAAAGTGCTTCTGTTTAATGCTGGCCTATTCCCTCTGCATTTATCATCTTTTGTTTACTATTTTGAGAAAGACAGAGGGAGAGAGAAGGGGGAGGGAGGGAGGGAGGTTGGGCATGCCAGGGCCTCCTGCCTCTGCAAACAAATTCCAGATACATATGCTATTGTGTGCACCTGGCCTTATGTGGGCACTGGGGAATCAAACCCAGGCCATCGGGCTTTGCAAGAAAGCACCTTTAACCTCTGAACCATCACTCAAGTGCCCAATTCTCACCCCTCTCATTGGAAGCAGGTTTCAGCAAGGCAACCTCTTCTTACTGTTTATATGCAAAATGACTTATCTTACAAACTTATTTCTCCTTACCTAACTTTATGTAATACAGGTAACAAATTCACACAAGCTGAATGAAGAGAGTTTGGGCACAAACCCACATAGGAAGTTCTAGGGTAACTTTGTGAAACTTATCTTACAAAAGGAAGTCAGCAGCTGGTTAAGAGCGGCTGGCATGTGATAGCTCTCAAGCAGAGCAGGGGGATCCTGGGCTCAAGGTCAGCCTGGGCTACAAAGTGAGACTGTCTTTAAGGGGGGGGGGGGGAGCCAGAGCCCAGCACTTGGGGAGAAGGGTATGCCTGAGGAATAGGAGGATTGCTGTATGAGGCCAGCCCCCCAAACCACCCACCCCCTAAAAAAGAATAGGAAAAATATTCTCTGCAGAAAATGCTCATTTAATATTAATAAGCATAATAATGAAAATGTGGAAACAACCCCAAAAGAATAAATGAGTAAATAATACAAAAGTAAAAAATAATATGAAAATAGAAATATGGGAGGTGTCTGATCAGAGTTAAGATCACAAACATATTTACATACTATAAAAACAAACAAAAAAACACGAACATATAGAAATAGAATAGAATGTATAAAAACTAAGTAAAAATACCAAATTTTTCCTTGACAATAAAAATTTAGGGTAGTAGGGAGTTATTTACTTTTAGGGAAGAGAGAGGGAAGAAAGAGAGGGAAGAAGACATATAAATACATTTAGTTTCCACAAATGAAGCAAAAGCAGCCTGCTATACCAACTACAAAAATGCAAAATTATTTTTAAAATATGATATGCCCAAGAGGGATGGAGGCTTAAGCCCAGGCAATAAAAGGGGGAAAAAATCCTATTCCTGGCTGAATCCAGACTTTGGGATAGTTAATAATCTTTTCATATACTTTTCTTTGACCTTTTTATTTGAGGTAAAGTGTCGCTCTAGCCCAGGCTGACCTGGAATTCACTATGTAGTCTCAGGGTGGCCTTGAACTCATAGCGTTCCTCTTACCTCTGGCCTCCCAGGTGCTGGGATTAATGTGCCACCATGACCAGCTCTTCTTTGACTTCTTTTTGACAACCTCCTTATATATAGACAATATACAACATGATCATAATCTCCTCCTACCATCTTCCCTTCCATCCACACATTGTATATAAATAAACAAACCAACAGAACGGGTTGTCTAAAACTCACTGATTAATATATACTTGGTGGTTACAGGCAACCCAGGCACACAGCTTACTACTTGAAAACAATATTGCTCTTCTAAGATCCTTTCCCCTTACAAGTATGAATAAAATTGGCCACAAGATAAGTTTTCCTCCACCTAAAGAAAGTTATCAAAACAAAATTTCTAATAAGATCACCTCAAAGGGGATGGAAACAAATGGGTTACTGGGCCTAGCCTGAAGCCACAGTGGCTTGCTAGTATCACTGGCCTAGCATCCCTGCACAGCATCTCCAGCTGTCTCTCACTGGTCCTGTTTCTACCCTCTACCTGCCTGTTAACTCTCACTCTCTGTTCTAAAGGAGCTGCCTAACTCCTATTCCTTCATTATCAGTGACAAATGCAGTTAGAACTTGGGGATCAGCTAGAGACAGCATTCTTGAATGAATTGCTAGGATCACCCCCTCTTCGTCAAGGTAAGAACATCTGGGCTGGTCTCTACTGAACACCAGAAACTCAGAGGAGGAACTTCCCTGACATGGGGCCAAAAGATGATTGCTCACATGGCCCCAAACAACCCCTGCACAAAAACCTGACCCTACAGCCTCGTTAAATCTTCACTGTTTCCAATTATTCCAGTGAGCCACAAAATGTAACAAACTGCTTAATCCACTCTGATTTGTACCTAAGCAGCTGTGGTTTACTGATGAAAATTGTATGGTAAGTTACAAATCACATATTTACTATTATAAAGGCATCTATATTGTATTTGATAAATATAGACACCCTAAAGAAGTAAAGAAGTACCTACACACGGCCAAGCACACAACGTCAAAGCAGTGACAAATGTTAAGACTCCAACTCATAATTAGTCATTCTTCTGCTAGGGAGATGGTGACAGGCAATTTCTAGGAGGAAAGTAATGTCTGAGCTTGGAATACACAGTCTCTCTCTATCAAAGAAGTGGACACTTAAGAACTGCTCCAGACTGCTCATAAATATTCCCACTCACAGACAGATACCAGGTGGTCCACGCAGCCTGGTTGTGAGGAGCAGTCATTTTAAGGAAAATAAAACCAGTTTCTTGTTCCATCCACTATGAGAACTGAAGAAAGACACCGGCTCTGAAGACAAAGCAGGGTTTTTTCTCCAATAACTTTAAATTCCATCTTTGAGATCCTAGCATCAAACATAACTCATTTGCTCTCTCTTCGAAATCAACATTTATATTCATTAACATGTCCATCCTTGTGACACCCCGTGTGTTCACCTGGGGTGGCTAGAGCAGCATTGGTGTCATATTCCACATACCTTCCACCAGGTCTTCCAGTCAGATTCCCTTACGCATGCAGGAGCTCACTGTTTTTCAGAAAGGCCAGGTCTCTACTCCCCTTTGTATAACTGGGTTACAGGCACATGTAGCCACACCCAGCTAACCATGCTTTCCCCCACCCAATATAAATCAAAACACCTATACCATAAGCTTGTTTTCCGAACCAAAAACACCCGAACTACAAAAACAATCAAAAAATCCAAATGTCTTACTAAGTATATATATATATATATATATATATATATATATATATATATATATATATATATATATATATATATATATATACCTTGTTTCAATGACAGCACAATAATGAATATATCTTTACTGGTGACATTTACTCTTCTCTTTAAATGAGGATTTTCTGTTTCTTTACAAATATCACAAACCTAAAAAAATTATTAAATTTATTGAATACATACTAAATAAACACAACCAAACTACAGCATGGACCAGGTGTGGTGGTGTACACCATTAATCCCAGCACTGGGGAGGCAAAGGTAGGAGAATCACCGTGAGTTTGGGGCCACCCTGAGACTCCCAAGTCAGCCTGGGCTAGAAGTGAGACACTACCTCAAAAAAACAAAAATACATACATACATACATACATACTTATTTCAAAGAAATTAAGCTCAATTCCTGAGATTTTAAAAGAAATTGATAAATCTATACCAATATTTTATTCCTATGAATAACAAGTTGTTTATATTGTTAAGAATTTAGAGAGCAAGATGTTGTGATGCATCCAATGTAGTTCTTTCTACCTACTTGGAAGCTGGCAGAGGGAGGTTCACGCTGGGCCTACGGATTCAATAGCAGTTGGGGCAGCATAGTGAAATCCTGTCTATAAACGTATCCTGGGTGTGGCAGCACATGTCTGTAAATCCTAGTACTCAGAGGTGAAGACAAATAGATCACAAGTTCAAAGTCAGCTCAAAAACAATTGGAGGGAAGGAGTCCACCCGTGCACATAAATCTTTTTTTAAAGATAATGTCTTTTAAGATGAAATCATTTCAATAAATAAAAGAAAGTCTATATTGTTAGCTTTATAGTTTCAACATGTTCAGAGTCACAAAAAGGAGATCAAAAAAGTATGTTTTTAATTAATAAATAACCTGCTTTCTTACACTGAAAAAAAAATTTCTTGAGGATTCAAAGATTTAATCCAAAAGTGAACTAGTAGCCCAAAGTTTATCCAGTACCCAAAGCTGGAGAAATATACATGTGTGCAATGAAGTGATTCAGTGGTCATGAGCAAAGGAAGTAGCAACCCTGGAAAGACCAGGAGAAGCACACCTACTCAGTCAGTAAAATGCCAAGGACCCAGTTTCCTCTCTCCTCCAAGAATATGATCCTTGAAGCTACAGACTTTGCCAGCTCTATTTTCTGCTGTATTCCCAGTACCTTGTGTACACGTTGAGATATCTATGGAATGAACAAAAGCTAAGAATTTCTTATAAATATCTATTTTAGGATGTGGAGATGGCTCAGCGATTAAGGCACTTGCCTGCAAACCCTAACAACCCAGGTTCAAATCCTCAGTATGCATACAAAGCCAGATGCATAAAGTGGCACATGCATCTGGAGTTGGTTTGCAGTGGGTTGGGGCCCCAACTTTCCCATCCTCTCTGTCTCTCTTCTCTCTCTGCTTGCAAAGAATTAATAAATTAATTAATTAATTAAATTTTAGGAATCTGTTTTACAAAATAGAAATGCTGTAATATTTTAAAGTAAATTTATAATCTTAGTATTTAAACTTCTTGATACTTCTGGTATCTAGGAACCTTAGACATAAGCCAAATCACCACAACACCCCAAGGGCACAGATAATGGATGTAACACAGGCTCCACCTGTGTAGGTAAAAAGAGCACTCAGGATCTGGGATCCCAGCGTGATGGGGATCTCACCTAGCCTGATGACTCTGAGCTTGGTCCCTGCATGTACTACTCCACCCCCAAAAAAGACAGAGACCAGGTTAGGGAGATGGCTCATGGAACCTGATGGCCCAGGTTCGATTCCCCAGTACTCCACGTAAAGCCAGATGCACAAAGTGGTCTGGAGTTTGTTCTTAGTGGAGGAGGTCCTGATAAGCCCATATATTCATATTCTCTCTCTCTCTTTCTCTCTCTCTCTCTTGTAAATAAAAAAAAAATTAAAGGCAGACCATTCATGACGAAGCTTCATTTTGAAATAAGAGCATTCTATTCTTACCCTAGACTCTGACCATGGCACTGCCTTTATTTATAAATGTGGATTTTATTGTGGCATTTTTTTACATGGACCTGATTTCTTGGAATATATAATTTGTCTATGAACAAACGGAATCCTAAATCAGTCCAAATGCTTCGACCTACACATCTATCACCATCAGATGTCCATCCTCCCCTTAAGCCCAAAGTACCGGCTAGGTAAGGTTCCTCCCCAGGCCACAGATTTTATTGCCATTTTAAGAAAGCCTTGTACTTTAAATACACCTCTTGCCCTTTTGCTACATTCTCCTGACGTCCTTAGAAGTGTACTTCAATTGTGCTTCCTGTGTGAGAGCACAGACAAGAATAAGCAGAAAGCAAAGAAATAAATTCCCATTATAAGTTTTCCAAAAAAATTCTACTTCACCAAGCAAGGTGCTGCTTACCTTACAGTTAATTTTAATGTTGTATTAGGGAAGGTTTTTTTTTCCTTTATGTTTTAATCTGAGGACAAGAACAAATCCAGTAATAGAACGTCAACATTAATTTGAGGGGAGATGAAAAATGACTTAATAATACTGCAGCAGGATTAATATTATACAATAGATCATGGAGCCATAAAACTCTTGACAAATTCATTTTTGAATCACTGTATATTCTTGTTAATAGGGCAGGGCATGTCTGAAAAACTACTAATACTTTACTTCACGAATGCCGATCGAATTGTACTGCAAGGTGTATTTTCCAAAAGGTGGGAAGAGAGGAATGACCTCACCCATCTGCAGGCTCAAACAATAAGGGTGAGGGAACTTCTAACAGGAAGCTAACCTTTGCTTGAAATCAAGTGGTATAATCCAGAAAATGAGTTGATGGCTACCAAGAAATCTGCTTCCACTTCAGGACCCTTTAGCACAAACATTAATATAGGAAAACGGTAAATGATACCAGAGATTCGACTTCAAAGAGATTTAACTTAAGCAAGGGACCGAGCCACCAGACCAAATAAGTCCTAGCCTTTTTGATACACAAGCAGCTCCTAGGTACTGACCCACTGGAAATAACTTCTGCTTCCATGCAAGATGAACTAACAGGGATTAGATTTAGCCTCCTGCCTGAAACACCAAGTACCCCAGACTAGTACACGAGGCAGCAGTTTTCAAGACTGTGGACATCTAGCAAAACTAAAGAACCACACCTGTCACTGTCTCTGTTGACTCTGGGTATGGGGTGATGCCAACAACAGGCCTGGCTTCACAAGCCCAGGACTTATTCAAGTGAAGCCCAGAAGGGCCTATGCCTGGCTGAATACTCTGCTGAGGCCTCTTAAAATTCAAAACAATTTTTAAAGGAAGAGTCTATGTTTTCATTACATAGCTGGCCCTGCCCAGCCAGTGCTCTGAGTTGAGGAAATGAGCTGACAGTGTAGTAGAAGCAAATCGGGAGTCTCCGGACAGAGAAGGAAGCCACAGCTGTATGTGAATAAAGTCCCACTCCCGAGGATTCACACGAATACAAATCAGCTGATGAATCTGAAGCCAGCACCACAGGCCAGGAAAGAACCAACAGGCAGGATGAGAGAGCAGCATCACAGTGGTGCCTGTTCCCAAATGTCAAACTAGAAACACTTGAGTGCAGGGGCCTGTAGACTGCCTCAGAAATAAGAGCACAACTGACCCTTGACTGAGCACCATCCTCAATTCATCTTTGAAAAAGATATCACGAGATGTGACTCCCAAAGTTTAAATTATATCCAAGTACCATAGTCTTGCCTTGTTTGTAGTTTCATTTTCCACATGATTAACCAACATCCAAAAGTATTTATGTTGTATGTATATATCTTCCAATATACACACATATACAATTTTAATAGAAAATTCCAGAAATAATTTCCCATCCACATAGCTTTTAAGATAGTATATAGTTATGATCAATCTATTATTGTTGTTAATTTCTTATTGTGCCTAATTTATTAAATTGAACTTTTAAAAACTTTTTAGCCGGGTGTGGTGGCGCACGCCTTTAATCCCAGCACTAGGGAGGCAGAGGTAGGAGGATTGCCAGGAGTTCAAGGCCACCGTGAGACTACATAGTGAATTCCAGGTCAGCCTGGACTAGAGGGAGACCCTACCTCGAAAAACAAAAAAAAAAAAAAAAAAAAAGAGAGAGAGAGAGAGAGAGAGAGCTCAGGTGAGTGTGTGTATGCAAACCAACTCCAGGTGTATACACTACTTTGTGCATCTAGTACTGGGGTACTGGGGAATAGAACCTAGGCTGTCAGGCTTTTCAAGCAAGCGCCTTCAAATGCTCAGCCATCTCCCCAGCCCTTAAAAATTATTTAAAAAGGTGAATATGGATGGCGCTGAATGCACAGTGATAGTTTGGGGCACATAGTAGGTACTATGGTTCCAATACATTTGGGAAATAAGATTTTTTTCCCCCTGTTAAAGCCTGTCGCCCTTACTGATGCTTCTAAAAATCTGTATTGCTTGTTTCACCTCAGGAGACAAATGTAGGAGAAACTATCAGGAAAGCTGTATTATAAGATACCAACAATAAAGGTATTAACAAAAGATTCACAGCTGTCGTGCTATAGAAATGCTGGCACAAAATAAAAGCCTAGAAATCTCATTCAGAACACCTGATTTGTGGGAGATACCTAATTCAAACCACCACAGGGACTTAGCTCAGAAGTTCAAAGCAGTTGCTGTTTTAGCATGAAGGATTCTCAGGCCAGCGACTGTCCCATTCAACTCCCCAGAACCCTTGAAAAAAGCTGGGCATGGTCACTCCATTTCTGAAACTCCAGTTTGGGATAAATCACTGGAGCTCGCTGACCAAAGGCAGCTAAGCTAGCTCTGGGTTGAGGGAGAGAATTCATCTCAAGGAAATGTGTGATACCTGAAGTTCTCCTCTGGTCTCAGCATGCAAATACATGGGTCACAAACCCTACACACATGGTGCAAAAAAGGGCACAGATCTAAATATAAAACCTAAAACTATGAAACTTCTTGAAAATAGTACAGGGAAAAGTCTTTCAACAGAAAACTTCAAAAGAACAAAGGGTAAGTTGAACTTTACCAATTTCTGTTGTTGATTGAATGTCACTGTTGAAAGATAAGACAAACCAAAAACAGGATAAAGTCCTTACAAAAATGTATGCAGAGCCAGGTGTAGTGGCACACGCTTTTAATCCCAGCACTGAGGAGGCAGAGGTAGGAGGATCCCCGTGAGTTCAAGGCCACCCTGAGACTACATAGTGAATTCCAGGTCAGCCTGGACTAGAGCGCTACCTCAAAAAACCAAAAAAAAAAAAAGGTAGCCGGGAAACAAAAACATGAATCTAGAATAAAATTTTAAATATCAGTAACAATAAAATGAACCACCCAATTTTAAACTAGGCAAAATTTTTAAACAATCCACCAATAAAGATAAGTGGGTGGCAAGTGTGTGAAGACAATGTCATCAGAGAAATGAAATTATAACCCCAATGAGACACCAATACACTCCTAGAGGCGAGCTAAATTTAAGACCACTGAAGAGAAATGAAGGAACCGGAACTCCCACGTGCTGCTGGCAGAAGTATTGACAATATAACCACCTTGCAGAAGTCTAACAGTTTACTAGGAAGCTAAACTCTATAGACATTCCATGACTAGGCATTCCCCCAAAGAAAGGGTTAAGGGGTGTCTCCACTAAGCTTATCTTCCTACAAACCTATTGATCAGAGGTGGGTTAATCTAGGTTATTTATATACAGAAAAAAAAAATGCTGCTGAAGCTGAAACTCTATTTATGAAAAGTCCAAATAAACCTTCACTTCATAGCACCTACTATGAAGTAACACCTAGCCACTTTTCTGATTCTCGGAATGAACTTGAAAGTTCTTCTTCCTCTTCATTACATATATTATATATAACTTGACAAAAAGAGACTTCCTGTTCTCAAAGTACTGGCAAGGAAACTATATAATGAAGTAGATGGAAATGTGAGAAGTAGTTCAACAGCTTATGGGCTGACTGGGCATTTTCCTGAATCAGGTGTGCCATGCACAGGTTGAGAGCGACGGTCGAGCATTAGACTGCAAGTGAGCCTCACTTCAACCAATACACCATCACAAAGAATGCTTTGAGGGTTCACTAGTCTATTTTCCCCTTGAACATAGTTTCACTTCTAATGAGCCTTAAACTGATTCCTTGAATAACTTAAGGGCAGTAACAGTACATTGGCAGTACTAGTTAGTGACCTAAAGTAATTATCTTGAAAAGCAAGATGGCTGGAATGTTACCGTTCATTCTCAAACGTTCCACACAGAAATTTTCTTAAAGCATAAAATATTTGTGGGCAGAAAACTTTTCAGAGGAAAAAAACAAGACAAAGTTAATAGGATATATGAAATAGTCAAGAAAATTATTTATGGTGAAAAGGCCAAAGCCTCTATTTCTCCTTCAAGTCCAGCAATTTTGTGTACAGCACAAGTTGATTATTTTCTTGCAGACACTAGGCAATAAGCTCCCAAGTCACTGAACTACTTATGTGAGACAGAACAAGTCTAACCTACAGCACAATACACTGGCCCTGTACTGCTCACTGAAGGTTCAGTAAATATTTTCTCAGGGAAAAAGAACATTTCAATTTTTTCCTAGGTGTGACGCTAAAGAGTAGTAGAAGGCAATGGGTTCAATTATTATAAGGAAAAACTAACACTGATCAATCTTTCTGACTCCAGATGGCATTTTGGCCCTCAGTTTCCAGAAAGCCTGAGGAGTTACATCAGCACCTCAGTAAGAGAGGTCACATGCAGCTATCTAAACTAAAATAAATGAAAAGACCACCAAAAAAAAAAAACCACCCTGGTTTGAGCAAGTGCATGCAGCTGGTAACTACCATATCTGATAGCACAAATAGAAACCCTTACCACAGAATACTGTTACTGTTAGTTCACAGTGACCACTTAGAATAAGATGAGATATTTTCATAAACAAGACTGTAATTCAATTTTATTAATCCATGCTTTTTAATGTTTAGGTAATGAAGCGACCGATGAAATTAACTTCAATTACTACCAACCTAGAATGGAGTCTAGATATTTAAATCCCTTAAATAATCTTTACCTTTGGTCTATTTACCCACTTGCAGTGTCACTGATAATCTCCAGCACTCCTTTGTTCTGCCCCACCACCACCACAACCGGATCTGAAGACTGGTGGAGAGCAAGCTAGAGAACCCAACCACATGAAGGTAGCCCAGCAGCTCAAAGCACAACTATGGTGACAGAGTGCTCAAGGCTGACCAATGAATTGGTAGCAGGGAAATGTGAATGACTTCACAGTTTAGGGGTTTTTTTTCCCCCAAAATAAGCTAGTCCTTTATTAAAAGATGCAACTATTGCTAAATCACATGAATAATTCAGGTACGTTTTCAGTTATGTGGAATCTTCACTAAGATTGAACACTTGTCCTCAGCTGGCTAACTAAATAGTAGAGACAAATATCAACTCACCTGCCTCTGTTACTTCAGTACCTTCAGCCAAAATAAAGTCCTGTCCCAATGTCATATGTCATTTAATAAGGCCAAAAAATTGACACAAAGCACAATACATGGTGCAATTAACAATGTGCTAACAACATAATCACATTCTACTGAAATTACAGCTACTGTGATTCATAGGAGTTATTCCTGGCTACTTTAAATCATAACTTTCTAAGTCCTAACATTCTCTCACTTTCACATACCTGCAAGGGTCCCAAAATGTTGAGCAGGAGCAGCTCCACCTATTTTTCTAACACCATACTAAACATGCGTCAGACATCTGGGCACAAGCTTTCATTAGCACAAGAATCACTGATTATTTCTGAGCGTGCACAGAAGCAAATATAGACACTGAATGGCTGACAAAATAGACTGGCTTGATGAATGGAGGCTCTCAGCTTTAATGCAGGCCCTTGTATGCAGCTGGAAAAACAGCTGGTGCCTCAGTCACTACACTAAACAGGTACCACATGTACTAAGGCAAACAGTTGGATCCTACCAAGCCTAATAAATTGCTAAAAACATTTTTAAAAAAGAAAGGGGGGAGGCTGAATGCATAGACAGCAGGAAAGTAATCCAATGCACACAACTCACTTTATTCATCTTTTTTTTCTCTCCTTCATATGCACACCAAGATCATTCAATAAGCAACTATTTAACAAGAAAAAGCCAAAGGAATTCACTACAAATGCAATATGAAGCCCCATGGTCTTTGCTGAGACTGTAAGTATGCAAACATGCAGAGCAAGTGCTGCTGCCTCAGAACAGTAAAAAGTAAACTACTAGAGCAAGTCAACAAGAGCTTCAATCATCTTAGAACTCGGCCATATGAAGAAGCATTCATGAAACCTCATCCACCCATCAGCAACCAAGTTAGAAAGTGTTCATTCTGCTACCCAGAGGACATGTCAAATCAGCAATTTGGAAAGGTTGAAAACAACCTTTGGCTGGTGTACGTTGGTGCATTTAGCCGGAAACTCCAAGGGTTAAGTGTTCTGCTTTCTGCATTCCTCGTGGCAGGCAGCATGATCTGTCCTGTCCCCTCACCCACTAGGGAACTGGGTGCATTTAGGACTTGACAGATGGTAGACGGGGGAATTTCCATGGGAATGGAGTATTAACACTTTGTTTTCTCTTTCTGCCTGCTTGTAACGCCAACAGCAAAATGCAAAGCTATGTGCTGAACATTCAGGATATATTTTGTGTTTGTTCCATGTAACACTGACTTGAGTTTTAAATGCTAATGACCAAAGCTAGTCTGAGATCCCACCTGGGATTGCTGTGCTGAGTTTGTGCCAGGTCAATGCCTTGGGACACAGATTCAAGCAGCATGCCTTCTCTCTCTCTCTCTCTCTCTCTCTCTCTCTCTCTCTCTCTCTCTCTCTCTCTCTCTCACACACACACACACACACACACACACACACACACTCACACACTCACCCACACACACACACACCGCCACTGCATACCATCTTCCGGGGCTCAATCTAGAATCTGCTTTCTGAAGATCACTGATTCAGGTTCACCTCAAGATCAGGATGAACCAAGCTAACCCAGGAAGGAAGTGGGGGGAATGATCTTTGAGCTTCTGGCATCTCCTTTGCTCTTCTGGAGGGGGAAGCCCTCAGACACAGCTAGCATATCTAAATTCTCAAGCTGGTTCTCTAAACGTGGGGACCTGAGTCCATGTAAAGCCAGAATGTGGTATCATAAGAATCTATCCTCCTAGTGTGCCTATGGTGAGATGGGAGGCAGAGACAGGAGAATTCATAGGAAGCTTACAAACCAGCTAATTTGGTGAACCCAGTGGTGAATGACAGATCCTGCTTCAAACAAGGTGGAAGGTAAGGATCAACACCAAAAATTGTCCTTTGACCTCTGCATGTGTACCATGACACATGCATGCCCCCACTAACCCACAAGAACATATATACACAACAATAAAAAAATTACACACAAGTGAAAGCTATCAGGCATGCCTAGTGCTACAAGCAAGGATCACTCAGAAATCTGTATGTCAAGCCGAGCATGGTGGCACACGCCTTTAATCCCAGCACTTGGGAGGCTGAGGTAGGAGGATCACCATGAGACTACATAGTGAATTCCAGGTCAGCCTGGGCTAGTGTGAGATCCTACCTTGAAAAACCAAAAAAAAAAAAAAAAAAAAACCCAAAGCAAGTTTCCATATGGCTTATTCATAGGTCTTCCATTTTTAATTGAGAATTTTAATACATGAACATGCTGTAAGTCAAAAAAAAACCCAAAAAAAAGAAAGAAAAAGAAAAGAAAAGACATCTGTATGTCATATTTTTATTACATGTATGTCAATAAACACAAACCAAATCATCAATCCAAATGTTCCATGCAGAAGACTGAAGAACAAATGAGCCCTAAAGCCTATTTATCTTGTTCATCTCTAGGAGCTCCCATTCTGCGCCTATTCTAATCTTCTATTTCCTATTCTGAAATGTGAGTCCAGGCCTTGGAGCTACTAAATCTGGTTCTAAGAACCAAATTCTATCAATAAGGGGCTACCTGGGGGGGGGGGCACTTCTCTGGAACACAAGACACAATGGAACAGAACCTTAGCCTGCAAAATCTCTTGAAATTGTTAACTGTCACATCAGTTAAGACTTCCAAAGCCTACAAGAATCCTTCAGAGAACTGCTATATACACTTAACCAAATGGACAAATTGTTCCCAATTTCTTGTCATGGAAAATCTGATTTTTCCCTCCAGAGCTGGAATCAACCCTCCAGGACATCATGTTTGAGAGAAACTCACCTTGCCATGGAGCTCAGCTCCAGCCCTGGAAATCTAATACAGTTCTTATCCCTAACCTATGTAGTTTTCTAAAAATTCCTTTATATTCTAATAAGTCTTCTATTTTATCTGATTTGAACAATACTAAATTCAATAGCTACCAGGGGTTTGTTTCCTAACGTTAAACATAAAAATGGTAAGAGTATCTATCTTTTGAATAAAATAAGAACAAGTCAAATAATCACAGAATGAATGAATGAATGGTATAACAGAAGAAATATTTATATAGTTTTAAGTTTTTCCCATAAAATACTACAAAAGCAAGGAAAATAACTTATAAAATGCAGCCCAGAAGACATTACTTTTTAAATAGTCATCAGCGTGGCCATCATTAGTAACTGGCCAAATTGGAATTGTATGGCACAGTATGAGTCACAAGGAAAACATTATCCCTGAGTCCTCTAAAGGAGCATAAATTGAGCCTTGAGTAAATAACAGATCAAGTGAAATTCTACAAAATAGAATAAGAATGCCAAGCTCATGTAAGTTAAGAGAAAATTGGGGAACTATTCCAAAAGGAAATAAAGACACATTTGGGGTCACAGGATGTGATGGATAACTGGCAAGCATGAATAGGCTCAGATGGTAGCAATGTATCAGTGTTAGCTTGCTGGTTTTAATCATTTTATTTTCATTACAGAAAATAAACACCAAAGTGTTTGGGGAATGAGGAAACATCTCATTGACAACTTATTCTCAAATGATTCCAAAAAAGTTATGTGATTATTTTTTAAAGGTAGGAAATAAACTTAGGAAACCTGGGTTCAAAATCAGACTCACAAACTGAAAAGCCTCAGATAAATTGGTTACTCTTGCTACGCTTTGTTTCTTCAATGAAAAGCAAGGATCAGCCTTAGATCGGTCTATGCTAAGAATTAAATATGATATGCTTATACACTACTTTAACACAATAGCTAGCAGTTAGCATGAGCTTTTCAACTGAAAGTAATGATCATTCTAGTGATAATACTTAATTTCACCTGAATAACTGGGAGGAAAATACCCAACCCTCACCACATGGAGCATTCTTGCAGGCTACTAAAAGGCTATCGATAAAGCACAGGTGCTGTTTCTAGAATCTGCTGCTAGCAATTCTGTGCCATGGATCCCCAGTGTGTCACAGCCTTTGACAAGAGGGAAATGCCAAGACCAGGCTCCTCTGCCGATGGTTCCCCCTTTGTCAACAGCCCTGCAACCCAATCTGGGTGTGCTCTGGCCATCCTCAAAGTTCTTCTTCTGGCCACAATGCTCTCAGTTCACAAGGCAGAAGACATCCTACTCTCTCATACTCTGAATACTGCACAGTTCTCTCAGGGAGGAGCTTTTCAATTCAAGTTTTCTAAGAGCAACTAAGGGGAAAATTGAGCAACTCAAAAGAAAAGGAGAGAAGAATGTGATCTCAAGGGAAGCAGAGGACTAACAATCATACAAGCAAGGCATCCAGAGGCCTCAGATGACCTTCATACCCTATCTACTGTCAAGAAGTAGATCAGTAATGCTGGCTACTTACTATAAAGATTAGTGGAATAGGTCTGATTTGTCTCCCACACTACAAATTAGTGCACATATATCCTGCCTCCTGTAAGACTGTCCCAAAACTCTAAGACAGAGTCAGCCTATAACTATGACTGATCCACAAAAGGGGGGAAAGTAAGAGATTAACTGATTTTATAGTAGCTTTACAGAAGAACTTGAATACAATAGGATCTAATTTTATGCCTCCATTATTTTTAATCTAGCACTCCATTTTAGTGTACCCACACAAAAGTACTGAATTCTGACAGGCTGAAAAAAAGAACGTATCTTTGTTTATTGTTATTTTAAATATTTTTATTTGCTTATATGTGAGAGAAGGAGAGGGAGAGAAAATGGGCACAACAGGGCTTCTTGCCACTGCAGACACTCTAGGCACATATTCTAGTTTGTGCATCGGGCTTTGCATGGGTACTGGGAATTCAAACCTGGGCTAGCAGGCTTTGCAAGCAGGAGCCTTTAACCTGCTGAGTCATCCCCTCAGTCCAAAAACTCATTTATAACAATTAAAAAAACAAATACAGTAGCCGAGTGTGGTGACACATGCCTGTAGCTCCAAGTACTCCTGAAGCTGGGATAGGAGAATTGTTGTAAGTTCGAGACCAGTCTAGGCTAGAGTAAGACCCTGATGGACAACAACTTACTATAAAACAGGGGAACTGACATGATGATTTAGCAGTTAAAGGCGCTTTCTTGCTAAGTTTGCCACCATCATTGGATTCCCAAGACACCTATATAAAGCCAGATGCAAAATGTGGTGCAAGTGTGTGGTGTTCCTTAGCAGCAGCAAGAAGCCCTGGCCTATCCATATACATAGATGTTTGTTTTTAGGTAGGGTCTCCCTCTAGCCCAGGCTGACCTAGAATTCACTATGAAGTAGCCTCAAACTCACTGCAATCCTCCTACCTCTGCCTCCCTAGTGCTGGGATTAAAGGCGACCCACCACACCCAGCTGTACACACACACAGTTTGACAAGAGAAAATGACACTAGATTTCCATGTCCTAACTGTGTAGGCAATGTACACATTATTGGCTGATCGGTTACTAGGCCAGGCACTAGTTGCTTGATACACAAAGCCTCATTCACAGCAACTTACATCCTATTAGTATTTCCCAGTATTTTTTTCCAAATATTTTTTACCACATGAGAAAAATAAGGCTCAAAGGGGTCCATACATGTTCCAGACTAAATAAAATGCTTGACCTATGAATTTAAAAACTTAATCACTAAGTCTCAGGGTCTTGAAAACACATCAATTAGGAAGAGAAAACATCACTTTAGACATGATGAACAAATGTATGAGTGTAGCTGAGCACAGCAGTAATCAATCTGTGGTAAGAATTAAAAACAGAAGAAGAAAAATTCCTTCACAAGTGCACAATGAATCCTGATTGCACACAGGTGTTCTGGCTAGCTTCTGTGATATGAGAAAGGAGCCCAGTGAATCTGCCTCAAGTAGAGACCAAGGGGAGTGCCACAATAATCTAAGTACAGTGGTGAGAACTAGTCATTATCAGAAACTGAAGGTGGCTGGCTGGCTGGCTCGTAGAGGCTTCACATCATCATCCACTAAGAGGGCTTCTGCTTTGTTCTCCCTACCAAGGACTTCCTCTGCTTCAGCCTGCATGCCACCCAAGAAGGCCCAGTCCAGGTGTGCTGGTTGATTCAGGTGTCCCTCAAACTCATGTGTTCTGAATACTTGATCCCCAGCTGATAGCAATTTGGGAATTGGATCCTTACTGAAGGAGATGTGTTGTTGGGTGTGGGCTTAAAGGTGTTATAGACAGCTTCCTCTTTCCAGTGTCCCAATGCTGTTGTCCACCTGATGTTGGCCAGGAGATGATGTCGAGCTCCTGCCATGATTTTCCCTGCCATCATGGAGCCTCCCCTCAAGTCTGTATGCCAAAACAAACCTGTTCCTCCACAAGCTAATTTTGGTCAGGTGCTTTGTGCCAGCAGCATGAAGCTGAATGCAACACCAGGAATACCATCTACCCCTAGTTTCAATTTCCCTCTGCCTCTTATGAACAAGTAACATTCACCTCATCCAAGAGCCACAGAAGTTAAGGAGCAGTTATCTCAGAAACAAAACACCCCGTCTAGTCCAACAGTAACAAAGGTGATTAAACTGACCCGAAGCCTGGATCAAGAGACTGGCCAAGTCCATATTTTTTCTTTATTATTATGGCTTGATCTGTGAGAAAATGGCAACAGTTGATAAGGTCTGAAGAAAGACAGAGACTCAAGGAGTTTGTTTTACAGGAGTTAAGGGAGAATAAGACCACCACCCCCCCAAAAAAAAGGTGTGAGAGAAAGCAGGAAGTATAGTAAGAACAGAACAAACAAGATACAGAAAAGCAGGGTTAGGAAAGTGATGATGAGTCTTGGGAATGCCGTAGTTCTACTGCTCCTTATCCATCCTGCATTATGAGCCGATCATACAGCCAATGGAAAAGTAGCAAAGCTCGACACCAGGGTCAACAGCATATTGTCATTAAATTCTATATTCAGAAATTTTAAAAAGCACTTGGCAGGAGGAGCCAGAAGTTCTCAGAACTAGTGGTGAGTCGGCAGAGACTCATGCAAACTAGAAATCAGCCTGACCTAACTTCCCAGGGTGAGGGTGACGCCTCAGGAAAGATGGTTTTCACTGGAAGCTCAGCCAGTACAAACCATGGCACGTTTCTGCACCTAGAGTGACACTGAGTGAATGTGGAAGCCTGTTCTCAAACTTCTCAATAAAGAAAAGACCTGCACATAGGAAGAAGCAGCAAGGTTCTGAGATGGTGTGAAATATCAGCAAAACTTGTCACAATCAAGTCAGGGGACTGAGCACTTAAATGTCCTTAAACATCTGTTATTAAGTCTTTGTGCTGAGAATCTTCACAATCTTTGTTTATGAGCTTGCTCCACTAGAGCACC
This sequence comes from Zapus hudsonius, assembly GCA_004024765.1. Taxonomy (NCBI): domain Eukaryota; kingdom Metazoa; phylum Chordata; class Mammalia; order Rodentia; family Dipodidae; genus Zapus; species Zapus hudsonius. The sequence goes on from PVHP010005915.1 coordinate 30,642, forward strand.
AAAGACTACTTTCCCAGCTAACTACACTTGGGACCCATTATTCCCCCAGACACCTTTCCAACCCTCTACTCACTACTATTCTGTTCTGTATTTGCATGCAGTCAGCTTTTATAGCTCCACACTGGAGTAAAAACATGTGGTATTTGTCCTCTGCTTGGCTTATTTCACAATATTCTTCAGTTACATCCATGCTGCCACTGATAAGTGTTTTGAGGGGGAGCCTCCTGCTGCTGAAAAAAACCACCTCCAGATGCATGCAAGGGTACTGATGAATTGAACCTGAGCCATCAGACTTGCAAGCAAGTGCCTTTAACCACTGAGCCATCTCTCCAGCCTATACTAATTTAAATTTCTATTGACAATCTTCAAACATGTACATAATTTATTTTGTTCATAATCCCCTCCTGTTATTTTCTTTCATCTTGTTTCCACCCTAGTATTTTCTATTTTGATATTTGTGTGTCTGTCTTTCTCTGGGTTTTGCTTTGTTGTTTTGGTTTGGTTTTGCAGGTAATGACAGCCACTATAAGGTCATGAATACTATAGCCACTTTGTACCCAGAAGACAGCAGTCCAAAGCACTCTCCCCATTCTTCCTGCACCCTCTTCCGAAGTGTTCCCTGAGCCTGGGAGGGTGTGACAGAAATGTCTCATTTAGTACTGAGCACTCAAGTCACTTCTCAGCACTTTGATGAGTTTTCAATCTCCCTAGTAGTCACTATCATCTGTAGCAAAAGAAGCTTCTCTGACCAAGTGAGGTGGACTAATCTATGTGCATAAACACAGAGGGCAGTTTGATGGGCACAACATATCCATTTAGCCAAACAACAAAGGCTGCTTCCCCTTGGGCCTATGGCATCTTTAAAAACTGTTTTTGTTATTATTGTTGAATAATGTTCTTTTGTGTATATATATGCCATATCTACTTTACCCATTTATCCATGGATGGACACTTCATACTATGAATAGTCATGCCATGAATATGGGAGTGCAGGCATCCATAATGAGATAGTTGGATCGTGCAGTAATTTTATTTCCAGTACTCTGAGGAACCACCATACTGTTTTCCAGAGTTACTGTACTGATTTATATTCCCATTACCACAGCATAAGCTCTCCTTTCCTCTCATCTCCACCAGCACTGGTTACCTTTTGTCTGTTGTATCACAGCCACTCTATAACACATGGCTGTGATTTGCATTTCTCTGCTTACTTACATTAAGTATCTTTTATATACTTGTTGGCTACTTGTATATCCTCCTTGGAAAGATATGGTTATTCAGACTGTCTACATCTTAACCAAATTACTTGAGGTGTTGTGGAGTGACTGAGTTCCTCAGATATTTCAGTCTTAATTCCTTGTTGGATGAATAGCTTTGAATTCCTCTGTTTTGCAGGTTGTCCCTTCGCTCTAATTTCTTCCTCTGCTCTTCAAAGGCTTCTTTGATATAATCGTCAGTGTCGATTTTTGTTTTGTTGTTTGTGATTTGGGTTCTTATCCCAAAACATCATTGGCTAACCCGACTGAAGTCATGAAGTGTTTAGCCTGTCCTCTCTGCTAGTTTCGGGTCTCATATTCAAGTTTTTGATCTATTTTGAAGACATAGAAGATTTAGGATCTAGTTTCTGTCTTCTATATATCCATTTCTCCCATCACATTTGTTGAAGAAATTGTCCTTCCTCTAGCCTATGTTTCTGAAACCAAAGATCAGCTTGGCGGAAGAAGCACAGATTTCTGGAATGTCTGTTCTGTTCCACTGGTCCACGTATCTACTTTGTCAGGCTGCCATGCTGTTAGGTACTCCAGCAGTATGGAAAGCTTCCAGCCACGTATCATAATGCCTGCAACTTTGTCCTTTGTGCTTAAGACTACTGTGACCATCCAGGATCATTCGTGCTTCTACACAAATGTTAGGGGAGAGTTTGTCTGTCTCTATAAAGAATTATAGGGTTTGCAATGAATCTGTAGATCACTTTGGGTAGTATACACATACTGACCATACAAATTCTTCCAAACCATGCCATACTTTGGCAGTTTCTTCAATTGACATCATTGGTTTTGTAATTCATTCTTTAAATTTATTCCTAGCTATTTTATAGCTACTGTGAATGAGGTTAATTTCGGATTTCTTCAACATGTTTGTTACTGGTGTATAAAAATGCAACTGATTTCTTTATGTTGGTTTTGTTTGCTGAAACTATAGAACTCATCTGTGAGTTCTAGTAATTTTCTAATGGAGTCCTTAGGTTTGTTTCTCTCTATATGAAATCACTCCACCAACAAAGATAATTCTGCCACTTCCATTCCTATTTAGATGTCTTTTATTTCTTTCCTTAGCCTAATTGTTCTAAGACTTCCAAAAATAAGGTAAGGATGACAAGTTGACATTTTTATCTTGGTCTAGATCTTTCCTCCATTCAGCAAAATGATGGCTGTGAATCTGTTTGCTGTGTCCTCTACTGCATGGAGCTGTCAATCTTATCTAATTCACTGAGGGCTTTCATCATGAAGGGACCCTCTGTGTCCATTAAGATGATGATGATGTGATATGTCACATGCACTGACTTTCCGAGATCAATCTCACTTGGTCATGATGCATAAACTTGTGATGTGCTTTTAAGTTCAGTTCACTAGTATTTTGCTCGGAATTTTTGCATTCATGTTCCACCAACAATATTGGTCTGTGTTAATTTGGTTGTGTCCTTGTCTGGTTTGGTTATGAGTAATGCTGTCTCATTAAATGAGTTTGCAAGAGTCTCCTCCTTTTAGTTTAGTTGAGTTTGGGGAGGAAAAGGTAGTTTCAGAAGAATTATTTTTTTAAGGCTTGGTAGGGTCAACAGCAAAATTATCTGATCCATGATTTATATTTTTTGATGACTTTTTATTACCAACACATTTTTGTTACTCATCATTGGTATGCTAGGGTTTGCTCTTCATTATTAAGTTTAGGTAGGTTATATGCCCAAAAGTATATCCATTTCTTCCTGTTTGTTGAAGAATAGTTATTCATAATTGTCCCTATGACGCTTGTGTTTCTGTGACATTCACTTTGATCTTTCCTCTTTCATCTCTGATTTTTTAAAAATATTTTTTATTTCAGAGACACAGAGGGAGGGGGGACATACCAGGGCCTCTTGCCACTGCAAACAAACTCCAGGTGCATGTGCTACCTTGTACATCTGGCTTTATGTGAGTACTGAACAATCAAACCCATGTCATTAGGCTTTGCAGGCAACTGCCTGTTCTGTTGAGCCATCTCTCCAGCCGCCTCATCTCTGACTTTACTTGGTCATCTTTTTCTCTTTGTTGGTCTGGCTGAAGGATTGTCAATTTTACTTTTCCTTACAAAACAAAGGGGGAGGATATTGGTTGCTACATAACTTATTTCTGCTCTGATCTTATTTGTTCCTTCTATTAATTTGAGATGTGGTTTGTTCTTGCTTTTCTAGTTCCATGAGATGTGTCATTCAGCTGTTTATTTGTTGAGGTGAGTACCTTGCAGGGGCCATGTTAATTTTCCCTATGTAGTTCCTATTTTGGTGTATGAGTTGCTGGCACAGGAAAAGGAGTGAATTCTCAATGTAAAAACCCAATAGGGTAAAAGTGAAGAATATATATGTACATATAGGAACTAGCAGTATTAACTCAATGGTAGAGTACGTGCTTAGCGTGTGCAAAGCCCTGGAAACTAATCAAAACATAGCTAGAGTGGCTAAGTTAATCTCAAAGTACAATTCAAAATGAATACTACCTGAGATATAAATGGTTATTTCAATTGATTCAATAAAAAAATCAATTCCTAAGATATAAAACACTTATATATTTCCATGATGGAAATGAAGAAAATCTAAAATTATATTTAGACATTTCAATATTCCTCCATAAAGAAGCAATTAGGCAGAAAAGCAAAGGAGACATAATAAACTCAAACACTATCACAACCAGTCTGACTAAACAGACATCAGAAAACACACTACAACTATCAACAGCAGTGGGTGCATTATTTCAAATACACAGACAGTGTGGGCTATAAACAAGTCCTGTAAGATTTTTTTTTTTTAGCTCAATGGATGAAATTTAGAATAGGAAAAGAACCTATGGAAAACCAACAGGAAAGGACAAAAAGAAAAAAGGCAAAAAAAAAAAAAAAACTATAGCATCCTAAAATGAAATGTAAGTGTTAATATGTATATACCCATAAAAATTAATTTAAGGGGGCTGGGAAGATTGCTCAGTGGTTAAAGGTGTTTGCTTGCAAAGCCTGCTGGCCTGGGGTTCAATTCCCCAATACCTATGTAAAGCCAGATGCACAAAACAGCACATGCATCTGTAATCCATTTGTAAGAGGTCCTGATGCCCATTCATCCATCTCTCTGAACAAATTATTTTAAAATGTATTTAAATACTGAAGAATTATTTAACCATAAATTTCACTACAAATATGCAGGAGATATGCTATGTGAAAAAGACTTAGACATCACACCACACCAAAAGATTTTTAAATGTCTAATGCAATAAACAAAAAGTTGTACCCAGCATAATGATAAATACAGAGGGAAAAAAAATTTTTTTTTTTTCAAGGTAGGATCTCGCTCTAGAGTCCAGGCTGACCTGGAATTTACTATGTAGTCTCAGGGTGGCCTTGAACTCACAGCCATCCTCCTACCTCTGCCTCCCGAGTGCTGGGATTAAAGGCGTGCACCACCACGCCCGGCTCAATACAGAGAAATAAAATTTAAAAAAAAAAAAAACAGCAGAAAGAATTCAAAGTCACAGTGGAGGAAAACTGAAGGGAACAGGGAACGGTGGGTTACTTTCTTACAAGTAATATTATGAGTTTTTAAACGTGTGTAAAGATTTCATCTGCAACAACAACTAGTAGTAGTAGTAGTAGTAGTAGTAGATGATTCTGAGGAAGGAAGGAATAATGACACCAACTTGACAGATGGGAAAAAATGTTCCAGAGCAGAGAGTAAGCCCAAAGTCAAAGCCACTACACTATTTCATAGTTTAACCATGTGCAACACTTACCTGCCATCATCTACACAGAACACAGTAAAAGTTGTTTTTAACTCCCATTTTTATTTATTTCTAAAATTATTCTCAACAATGTTCTAAAGATTTTTTAAAAAAAGATTTGTGGCAAGTGTGAATAACAAAATTGTAGTCAAAATCCAAAATTAAGCATAGCTTTAGTTGTTGTTAACGGTATTTGCCATCCTAGCAGGTCCAGTGACACACACACACATTCACACTGATGCTCAAATGTCGCCAGCATCGAGCTTAGGCCTTTTCACCTTCCCAAAGTGATCCTGTATCCATTAAATAAAAAACCCTCCTTCCCACTATCCCTTATTTCCTGGCCAATATTATGCTATTGTGTGTCTCGGTGGACAGATTAGTCCAGGTAGCATGAATAAGTGGAATCCACACACTATTTGTCCTTTCTGACTGGCTTCTCTCATTAATCATAATGCCCCCTCAAGGTTCATACATGTGATCACAAAACATTTTAAAGACAGTTTCCAAAGCAGAGTAATTTCTTGATAATGCTGTAAGAAGTCAAACGCACTGGTGAACTAAAGTTGTATCAGCTGAGAAAAATTAATGGATCTTTGCCCCTACCTGTGATTAGGGCACAAAAAACAGTAATATTGTGACTTATTCTTTTTATTGATATAAACTATCAAGAAAAGCATTAGTAATAAAGTGGTTTTGAATGTAAAATATCTGAGAGAAAGAGAGAAAACAGGTGTGCCAAGGCCCTTTGCTGGCAAAGGCTAATGACCCAAGTTCGATTCCCCAGTACCCACACACATAGCCAGGAGCACAAAGTGGTGAATGCATCTGAAGTTCATTTACAGTGGCTGGAAACCCTGGCTTACTCATTCTCATTCTCTCTCTCTGTTTACAAATAAAAATATTTTATATAAAAAATAAATACACTTTTATATATATATAGATGTGTGTATGTGTGTGCATATATATGCATGTCTCTGTGTATGTATGTACATATGTAAATGTAAATATAAATATAAATGTATATGTATATGCATAGAAAGCTTCCATCAAATGTTGTGAGAGTTTCAGACAAGCTCCATAGACCTCCTCCCCTTGAATGGGAGTTGTCTCTAGCCAGAGCTCAAACCTAGATGCTAAAACTGATTGGTCAGTTACAGACCAATCAGCTATCTCTTTGACTTACCTGGTGGAAGTTTTAATAACTTCCCTAAAACAAAGTCCAGTCTCTTCTTTTCACATGGTGTCCTAGAAGGAGGACTTTCATTTTCCAGGTAAGGCCCCTCACCCCAGCCTAAGGTGCTAAAACCTCTCCCACATGTTCTCCCCACTGGTGGCTGAAGAACTCTGTAACTCCCCATTTTCCCTTAAATAAAGTCTCCCACTATACCTTAATATCTAGTTGTCTATGGTTTTAATTCTTTAACTTTGAAGACAAGAATTCAGATACTCCTTAAATTTTGAGGTGCACTGGAAATTTTGCTGGGCATTATCTAAATTCTAATCCTCAGCTCAGTCCCTACAATGTGAGGGGTCATTCTATATAAGTCATTAATGATACAGAAACATTTAGGACAATCTAGTCTTTGAATTGCTATATCCAATAAAATCCTACCTAAAATGCAAGTCATTCATATCTGAGAAAATGTTTAAGGCTTAGAAAAAATTGTGATTGTTACCTTAATATCCATGAAAATCAAAATACAAAACCAACTGACAATTGTACCAATTCCATAAAACAATAAATGCATTTGTTAGTTTGCAAGTCAGTCAGCAAATGAATTCCAGTTAACAACAACAAAAAAAGGCACACCAAGTCAGGTGGGCATAATGGTGCATGCCTTTAATCCCCGCACTTGGGAGGCAGAGGAAGGAGGATCACTATGAGTTCGAGGCCAGCCTGGGACAACAGTCTGGGTTAGAGTGAGAACCTGCCTCCCACCCCCCACAACCCCCCCCCAAAAAAAACCTTATAGACTTCTTTCTCATGTATAGAAATTTCTATAGGTGATGATGGAGCTATGAGTTACTTACAACTAGGAAGTTTACTTGCCATTTTCAAGTGTTTTTGGATAGACCTTCACAGTCTAATTATTTAGCAAATCATTCTATAGAAATACCCTAGTAAATTATTTCTGGAATTATATTTGTATCTGTACTTTCAAAATAACAAAATTCTGGTTTTAGCTGATCAAAGAAGTCTAGCTGTGCGTGGGAGGGATGCACGCTGACATGGTGCCCTCAGAGCACGCTTGCGGCAGCAGGAAAAGAACCTCAGGTGTCCCCTTTTATCACTCGCCAGCCTTTCCCTAAGATGGAGTCTCTTCCTGATTCTGGAGCTTGCTATCTACAAGCCATAGCCATTCTCTGGTCTCTGCTCTCCACAGGCCTAGTGATGCACAGATGTGCATGGCCACACCCAATGTCCACATGGGTTCTGGAGATGCAACTCAGGAGGTCTCAGGCCCTCATATTTGGGTCAAGAAGCACATTAAAGAAATGAGCAAGCCACCTCTCCAGCCCATTTCTTAACATATTAGAAAAGATAAGATTTACATAGTTATGAGTTTCATATACCCACATCTTCTTAAATAAGAGCAGTTCAAAACTGAGAAAATGTAGCAGCCACTGGTTCAATTCTCGGAAAATTTAGAGAATTTTCCTAACATGTCTCTAATGACCATGAAGGGGAGGGGAGCAGATTTGTAATGGCAAACCTTTAAATGACTGAGTCACAGGAAGGCAGTCACAAAACCACTCTATGGGTAAACCCTTAGCCTTATTTACCCCCAAAAGGGCCATTTTCCTAACAGATCTTTGTGAATCAAAGAGTTAAAACCAGATCTTTTTATTCCCAAATGAGTGTCAGTCCCACTCAGAGGTGCCATGTTTTATTTAAAACATATCCTTTCTCGGTAACCACTTTGTTCTAATTGGCAAGGCAAAGCCAGGTCCCTAAAGCACATAGCTCGTTACATTCAGTTTGGATTACAAAAACACACAATGAAACAAACTGCATCAAAATGTACAAATTAACAGCTCAGGAATATGGGACGGGGTAGTGGAATTAGATTGTAATATGGAACCAAATCCACAGGGAGACTGGGGAACAAATCACTGGTGTCTCTATGAACTACACAAGATTTCCAAATGAGCAAATACCCAGACTGAGGACAGGCCTTTCCATAACTCAACCAAACGGCTGAATATGGATATGACAAAGCCAGTTTCAACAACACTATTATGCACATATGTATGAGAATGGGAATATCAACAAGACAGTTTCACAAATGAAACCTACAGGTTACACCTCCAAATATAAAGCTCATCTTTGCCTTCCACTAACAATGCACAGACACACTTGCATATCACACTCTCATTTTTTGAAATCGTTTGAGAAGCTAAACACAGGAGACTAAACTAGAAATAGCACTTCACTGCACAGTGCAGAGCAGGTAGATATATGAACAAGAACAAGACAGATCTCAAGAAATAAAAATCTCACCCCCTAAATTAAAAAATGCATTAGAGGCGGGCATAGTGGCGCACGCTTTTAATCCCAGCACTCAGAAGGCAGAGGTAGGAGGATCAACATGAGTTCAAGGCCACCCTGAGACTACATAGTGAATTCCAGGTCATCCTGGGCTAGAGTGAGACCCTACCTCAAAAAACAAAAAAAAAGCATTAGACAAATTCTCAGACCTAGGGGTCTCTAAGCTTCTTTGACAGAAGCACACCATCAGTGTTAAACTGTAGCACAGATCTCTAATATATATCTATTTGTCTTAAAAATAGTCATATAATCCCTAATTCCAGTAACACTTGTACTTAAAGAGACAGATAGACAGACAGTATAGAGAAGGCAAACACTGGAACAATATGGCCACAGCCATGGAATGCCAAGTCTGCTGGCAAAACATGGAATGGATTCTGTGGTCCCAGGAGGAACCAACCCTGCTGATACCTTAATACCAGACTTCTGACCTCCAGAACTCAGAGAATAAAGCTTTAAGCCACAGAGTTATGCCAAGTAGTTATGGCAATACTATAAAACTACAAGTTGCCAGTCATGATGGTATATGCCTTTAATTCCAGCACTCCCTCCTACTCCCAGAGGTAGGAGGATTGCTGTATAATGACACTAAAAATAAACCTTGTTCAGTTATTTTGCCACTGAGAAATATATATATTTCAATGACAGGGCGCTTTGCCTAGCATGTGTGGGTTCTGGGTCCAATGCTCGGTACCACAAGAAATTGATTTTCAAAAAAATGAAATATAATAAGAGACATTTTAACTGCATTTTTAGTTGATCATCACCTAACAATAGTCTTACACTTTAGCTCTTCTATAAACCAGTAGAGTGATCCATTAGTCTCTTTTTCTTTCTCCTCTTTTCTTTTCTTATACATAATTCACTATGTAGTCTCAGGATGGTCTCAAATTCACACTGGTCCTCCTATCTCTGCCTCCCTAGTGCTAGAATTAAAGGTATAAGCCACCATGGCTGGCTCATATTTCTTACTGATAGAACTGTTCTTTAAAGGGTAAGAAAAGCTTCTTTATCTGTGAATAATCGTCTCGATCCTTCATTTATCCAATTGTGTGTGAATCATGCAAGTGCACTTAAGTTAGTCTTAAAGGAACACTATATGTTTAAGTCACTGTTATGTTTGAGGTGTGAAAGTCCCCCACAGGCTTGGTGTATGAACACTTGGTCCCCAATTACAGCTCTGTTTTGAGAGGATGTGGAACCTCCAGGAGGTGGGACCTAGCTAGAGGAAGTAGGTGGCTGGGGCTTCCTTCTCTGTCAGACTTCCATACTGCCTTGCCTTCCACGATGTGGTAGACTGTTTGCACTCAAACTGTGAACCAAAATAAAAAAATAAACCCTTCTCTTTTCTGTCAGGCATGTGTCCTAGCACCAAGAAAAATAATGTCAGGTGTATACAGGCAATTTAAAAGAAATCACTTCCTTTGATTATCAATGAAGTACTGAAGACTAACATATGAACATATTGTAATTATTGTGTTTCTGGCCCATTGTCCTCTTAGGTCTCTTCTTCCCTACCCTTAGTGAAGTACCTTTGTCTTGGTCTGTAAATGGCAGGCATCATAGTGGTGTTTTTTAAGACATTAAGAAAATTATTAATTTAAAATCAAGAAGCATAAAGTCCCAAAGAAACAACCAGTACTTTGTATGCTAAGCATGGAGCATGCTGTCTTCTGATAAGCATGTATCATGCCCTGGGACATACCTGAAGGTTCTCTAGAGACTCTGTCCTGCACACACCACAAGGATGTAGAAGGGTTTGTAGATAGTACTACAGGAGTTACTTCAACCAATCGTTAAAACTTTCTGTTATCTTCCTTGCTTAGAATCATATATTTTAGGAGGCTAGAGCAAAACCATTTTGTGAGATGTACAGTTTTAACTAAACATTCTTAAAAATCAAAGACTAATTTGTATCTAAAACTCACACATTTGTGAATTGGTTTTGCACTCCAATGGCAATGGTACCACAAGCAGGGCTCCCTTTACAAGGGAGAGGACTGCTCTTTATATGCTAAGCTTGAACTTTTTCACTTCCTTCTCCACTGAGCCTCTGGTTCACACCCTTCCCCCACTTTGTGAAAGGCCCTGCCTGTACCTCGGTGCAAATCCCAGTTCACTCAGTTCCCACTCTATACTCCTGTCCACTGCAGCAGTGATTACTACCATGTGTCTTAAACACTGTAAGTAGTGTCCACTTTATTGACCTTTGACAAAATGAATAAAAAGGCAAAGTTAAACATCCTAATTAGTTAAGAAATACCTATTGATAACTAGATACAAAGTTCTTTGAAGAAATAAAACTAAAGGGTTCATTTTCCTGAAGGAGTCACAATTCAGCCAAGTCCGTCAGCATTTAGGGGACTAAGCAAGGTAAAATCCCAGTGCTCTACTTTACAAATGACTCAAAGGTCCAAAGAGAATAAGCGACTCACCCCAGGTGATGTCAATGAGGGCCAACTCAGCATGATTTGCTTCCTGACTTCAGCAGGAAAATATTCTGTGTTCTCATTGGTAAAGCAACAGTGACCACTAATCATTCAAGCCAAGATCACAGATGAATACATAATACCATACTAAAGGCACATTTTTGTAATTGCTCTGTGCACCAATAAGCCAAGGAAAGTTTGATTTGGTGCAGGTACACATGAAATTCCACATTCACTCAGGGAAACCTTTTCAGAAGTCTCACACAAACATATGAAGCCATGGTGAAGACAAGGAAAGCAAAGCCCCTTGCAAAATGCAAAGGAGGACCACATGACTCAGTTCAGATAGCCTTCAAAACAACCATAAAGAAAAAGGAATGTTTAAAACCCTTTTCTGCACTTACCAGCAAAGCATTTGGAACAGAGATTCATAGTCTTGCTGGACCTGGGGCAAAAAAAAGGAAAGAAAGAAAGAAGAGCTAAGACTTCCGTAACACTCTCATCAAAACAAGAACACTTGAAATACAAAAGATTGTTCTGGCCAGGCAACTGATCTAATAAACTAGTGACAAGTCCTGGCCAACTGCCCATCGCCTCCCCCAACAAAGCAAAATCAAAAGCAAAACTCGTTATTTTTATTTTCATTTTTTATCTTTGCATGAGCCAATGCTTTATTTCATAACTGCAATTCACAGCTGAGGTAGTAAGTTTAGGAATGTTGTAACAACAGCTCCAGGAAACAATCCAGGAGCCTTTCTCCCACATATCACACACCAGCTCTGTTTGCTGTCTGTGAAGGGCTCAAACTGTTCTAGCTTCATCTTCACTGGACCCACACCTTCACTTTTATCTCTTCTTCTTTTCTCTCATACTAGTCTTGTTTCAGATCCCGGTCACATTATAACCTTGTTCAAAATTCTTTTTTCAGCTGTTCCCAATCAAATTATTTTTCATGTCCCTTATCTGTTAATACTGTTGTACTGTAATTCACTGAATAATAGGCATTTAACATATATCTCATTAATCTTCCCAAGATCCCTAAGATGAGTGCTACCATACTGATCTTTAAAGCACATTAGTATTTCTATAACCACAAAACACCCTACAAGGGCTATAAATAATTTAATAAGAAAATGTTCTCCCATATCTCCTCGTTCCTGAATTGAGGGGTGTTAGATACCAGAACATACAGTTTTGTCCCCATTTCATCTGTAAACAGCTTGCCTGAGGTTCTACCACTGGAGAACTGCAGAGGAGCACCTGATCTTGGGCCTGAGCCAGACGGCCATCCTCTGCTTACAGCTCCTAACACCACACAGCCAGCTAGGGACTCCCACAAGCAACCACCCATGATGACTTCATCATCTCCTGCTACCTGTGCCAAATGGAGTGTCTTAGCGCTCCTTCTACTGAAGACCTCCTAGAATATTCTACATTGGGTAAGTAGGCCCATTTGCAGCTTCATTCCTCTTCCAGCATATGAGACTTTGAGTTGCCCCCAACAAATGAAATAAACCAACTTTCATCTATTACTTTTACAAACTTTACAATTAAAGCCTCAAAAAGAGCTGAGGATGTATAGCTCATTGGTAGAATGTTTGTCTACCCAACACAGCCCTGGGTTTGATGCCCATCGCTAGTTTTAAGGGAGGTTTGATCCCCATCACTGGTTTAAGGGGGGGGGGGGCTAGAGAGATGGCTCATCGGGTTAAGGCCTGCAATGCCTAACTGGGGCTCACTGACAACAGTGCAGCAGCTCCAGGTTGAAGGAGACCCCATCTCAAGGAAATATACAAATGAGTAATAAGAGGCAGCCACCTAATATTCTCTTCTGGTCTCGACACACACATGCTTGAGGTGTGCACATCTGGGGGGGGGGGAGACAGACCGACTGACCGGGGACTATTAGTCCTTTGGGTTTGAACACAAGGAAGAGAAGAGGCTGAAGGGTCACCTTTGTTAGTTCTAACTCCTAAGAAATAAGTCCCTTTCAGGTGTTTATTATCTCTAGATCTTGCAGTGTCCCAAAGAGCCAGCTCCCCACTGTCCAGTGAAGACTACAGAGAGAACTCATAGTAGCCGGTTGTGGTGGCACATGCCGGTAGGATATTGCTGAAGAGGCGGAGGCAGGAGGATCAGGAGTTCGAGAGAACTCATAGGAGCTTAGAACCATAGGTGCTTATTTTAACATCTGTGTTCCACAAAGCTGCTAAGAAAATAAAAAGAAAAAATTCAGCAAAATGGCATTTTTTTCCTGTCACCATGATCTCTGTTGACTATTTATGTATTTAAAATGCCAATTATAGCGATGTTACCCGAATGACATCTATTCCATATTGACAAGGAATTTTCAGCAACATTTATCAGTCAGGTTATAAAAGAAATAACATAGCTGATATCATTAATCAAAACATGTTTAAAGTTTGAAATAAACCCATCTTGGCTAGAGAAGTAATGGCAACTGCTTTAAAAAAAAGAATCCAACTTAGATCCCTTGGGTCAATACCACCAAATGCAAATGAAATGGCACAGACTTCTGAGGATTCTGCTCCTTTCTTGTGCTGAACAAGAGACACCTGAAGCTCGCAGGCACCCAACTACTGATTACCTACATCAAGGACATATGACGAGTCTCAGGTAGCAGCAAACATGAAAGGTAGACAGAATTCTCCTTTGCCCCCTGCTTCAAACCACTCACAGTGAGCGTGCCGATGGCCATCATACTTCCAAACTGAGCTGTAACAGGTTCAAAATTGGCTACCTAGTCCAAGTCCTGGAATTTACAGTCCCTGGAAAAAAACCTTATTTGGATAAGGTCTTTGTAAATGAATTAAGAAATTTTTTCCCTGCATGATGGCACATGCCTATAATCCCAGCACTTGAGAGGCAGAAGTAGGAGGGTGGCCATGAGTTCCAGGACAACCTGAGACTACATAGTAAATTCCAGGCCTGGGCTAGAGCAAGATGCAAGACCCTACCTCAACCCCCCACCCCACCGGAAAAAAAATTGTTGATAAGAATGTTACCTTGGATTTTCTATGTGAGCCCCAAATGACATCAACAAATGTTCTTATGAGGCAAAAACATTAAGCCACCAAATTTGCAGTAATTTGTTACAACAGCCTCAGAAAACTACAAGGGTTATGCTTCTGATCTCATCTTTGTCTTCTTTGCAGCAGTTACTAAACCTACCCTTTCTAAAAATCCTCTCTTCCTTTCTTGCCACTGAAGTACTAGATCAAATCTATCTTCCCATTTCCCTCGCTTTCCTCCCACCTTCTAGGCATCGTTACTGGCTCCTTTTCTCTGATATGGCAAGACCTTTAGCTCAGTCACGGGCACCTCTCAGTGATCACATGCAATCACAGCTTTAAATGCCATATATGTGCACTAAAGATTTACTTTCAATCCCAAACCTCTTCATCTTACTTCAAAACATACCATTCACCACATGCAACTCAAACGGTATACAAACACCATTACATTATCAAGAAGGGACTAGTACTCATCAGAGAAAAAGAAACACGCGGGCTGGAGAGATGCCTCAGCGGTTAAGGCACTTGCCTTCAGTGCCTAAGGCCCTGGATTCAATTCCCCAGGACCCACATAAGCCAGACCCACAAGGTGGTGGTCGCTCGCGCTCTCTCTCTCTCTCTCTCTCTCTCTCGCTCTCGCTCTCGCTCTCTCTCTGTATCTCTCTGCTTGAAAAATGAATAAATAAAATATTTAATAAAAAAAAGAAACACGCAATGCAAGCTTGCTTTGCCATTTCACTGTGTTTATGATTTATCTGTAGTGTGCCATAATTTTATTTGTCCAATTAAACTATTTTTTCATATTTTTAAATTTAAAAATCAAATGTTTTCAGATTGCTTCACAGATGTTTTTAGAGTTCCATGCCACTTACTGGAAACAAAACTGCACACTAAATATTTAAGTGCTTTTGTTCCAGTCACTAGCACAACTGAGTTAACCATTTCATGTTAGTATGTGTTGAAGGCATTGACTCTGTGATTAAAATATGCATTTAACAAAGGAGGAAGCTAAGGCACTGAAAAGTTAAGAAGCTTGTCTAGATTCACATGTGGGCAGAAAACAGACACCATGAAGAATCCAGAGGACAAAACCTGGTCCCAGCAGCCAACCTATGACACTAACCTGACCAGATGATTTGTGTGGCTCACGCAAAAACAAGTGTATAGTCCTCAAAGCAGCTGACAGATATGTCAAGGAAAAGGCTGAGGCCTTGCAGAAAAATGCAAATCACAAATCTTTTTGTTTTCAAGTTATTTTTAGGATTCCATGATTTAACATACTCCAACCTCAGTCTCATCAATTTAAGACACTTTTTGCTATACATCGCCCATGTTCCAAGGCCAGCTAGTCATACACAGCAACAACACAAGCATTTTCACGTTAATGATGGATTTATTGGTATAACATATTTACATCCCCCCAAAAAAATTAGTTACAAGCTTAGATGTAACATTGAGAGTCTACCCGTTATTAATCAATACTAGAATGTGAACATGTCAGAAACAGAAGAAAAAAACAAGCAACTCATCAAAGCGTCAAAACTACAAACGAAAAGAAGTGAGTAGTAGATAAATTTCTTAACATTCAGAAACAAATCTGGAAAAAAATCTGGCTTGTCAGGTGAATTAACTGAAATAGATTATTTGCTATGAAGAAACATTTTTCTGAGAGGATTCTATTAATTTGTTTACCATTTTGCTGAATGCTAACTTACAATCAAATATCACTTTAAATTCAAAAGCAGCTTCCACAGTAAAAGCCATCTGCATACATTGACATACTAGTGCAGTAATTCTGCTCTGAAACCACAGCTACAAATAACAGTGTATCTGTCAAGGAGATGTTTGGGGGAGAAAGGATTAGGAAAAACACAGGGTGATGTTATTTTTACTTTAAAATTATAGCTCTCGTACATTTGTCCTCTTTGCATTCCTGCAGAAGGAAAAAATAAAATTCATCTAACCAACTTCCCTTTCTCCTCTTCCCCTTCCATGAAGGTAAAGATACTTTTCATGATCCAGGAAACTTCCTTCCCTGATTTATTTCCAAAGTTCACAAAGACTAGGAACTTTAGGAAGAGGTGATGGTGCCTCTCCCCTAAGTCGAGAGCCCCTGACCACTAGCCACATTCTTAGCCCATCTTCCTCTGAAACACTGATAACCCCGGCCACAGCTGGGGTTTCTGTTGCAAACATCTGCATACCTCTACTGTTTCTGCTTAGGCTTTCTTCTGAACTGCTCTGTCTAAAGTCCAGTGCTTTCCCAACAGTCTATAGCTTTGGCATCAGAACAAATAATTTCAAATTGTATTTATTGGTAAAAATGGTAAAAATGTCTTTTCAAATACACAGTTTAGGAAGCTCTGTTAAAATAAATATATATGTATATGTATATATGTGTGTATGTATGTATATATAGGTATATGTGTCGTGTATGTATGTATATATATGTATATATATATATATATGTTTTTCATTATACCCAGCCCCCAATGTCATAATGATTTTGAGCAATGGATGCTAGAACAATTAGGTAAAAGTTGCTGAACTTTGAGCTCACTGATTCAGCTAGACCATCCCATCCTCTCCCTCCTCCCAATGCTGGGATTAAACACCTACCTTGTTGGATATGGTGGCACACGCCTTTAATCCCAGCACTTGGGAGGCAGAGGTAGGAGGGTCACCATGAGTTGGAGGCCAGCCTGAGACTTCATAGTGAAGTTCAGGTCAGCCTGTGCTAGTGCAAGACCCTACCAGGTAAAACAAAAAAACCATCCACCCACTTCAAGTACAGGGGTACAGGGGACCCAACTCCAGGTTGTCATGATTGTGAAGCAAGCGCTTTGCCGAATGAGACATCTCCTAAGCCCCTGAATTACTGCTCGTTCCTAAGTGAGACAATTCATACTGTGGTTATGTTCGAGAACATTCTCATTCTTAGGACAGTCATACTAAAACACTTAAGAAAAGCATAATAATATCTACAAAGGGGTGAATTATTTAAAAAGACTAGCTCATGTGTAAAATGCTAGTTTGACTAAGGAGAATGCCAAAGAGAGTTCATTACAGTGACTTATTTCACTCTTTCTGTGGTGCTGGAATATTTCAAATAAAAGTTGGAAGAAGGCACATGACAAAACTTGCCCATGAATACATAACAGCACACAGAAAGGAAGAAACTAAATATCCATCAACTGGTACATGAATGCATACACTGTCACATCGTCAAGGAAGGACTACTACTCATCAGTAAAAAGAAACGCACCATGGGGTGGGGATGCTAGTATGACAACATTCTGCTCAGAGGCTTATGATTTCACCCAATAGAAACATTCCCTAAAGGCCAATGAACAGAAAGAGTGGAGAGGAGTGGCCATGGGGTGGGGCTCTGTACACTGGACACAGGAACTGCTGGCCAACAGGCCTGGGCAAAATTTTCATGATAAGGTAAAATGCCCTAAAATTATGTGAAGGTAATTGTTACACAGTTCATAAATTGAATAAAATTAACTCAATTGTACAGTTACAAAAGGTTCTCTTACATGTAAATTACCTTTAAAACAGCTATTAATAAGTAAATTTGGATGGGAACAGACTATGGCCTGAAAGAAAAAAAGCAATGTAAAACAAGATGATTTGGAATTTAAGTTCAATTATCTGTCTGAACAGACTGAAATGGTAGAAAGTCAGACATCAAGTTACCCTGGAAAATTAGTCAGCTTCATTTCTACAAAAATAGATAAAAATTAAAGATTGAATATAATTTTACATAAGTCATTAGCCACAATTCCTTACTTGTATATCTCAAAATCCTTTTTATTACCCTAAATATTAATTTTCATAAGTGAAAGAACACTAGACAAAGGACTTTGGCAGACATTTCTCTAAAGACACACAAAGGGTCAAAAGGCACATAAATGATGAGTAGTGTCATTAGCCATCAGAATAATGCAAATCAAACCACAATGAAACAAATTTTACATCTACTTGGAGAGCAATAATAAAAAATAAGGAAACAAACAAAATGAGAAAATAAGTGCTGACCAGGAAGTGGGGAGATGGGAGCCCTCACGCACATGCACAGTGGTGGGATAGAAAATGGAGCAGTGCTGCGGGGAGTTGGACGTTTGGTTCCTCCTAGAATTACCGCACAGCCCAGCAATCCTACTCCTAGGTGTCTTCCCGGGCCCACCCTCTGTAGTCTATAAACCTTAATCTATGTGTAAGAAACCAAGATTCAGAGAAACAAAGCAGCTCAACTCATCAGAGGTACAGTTGAGATTCAAACCCTAACTTTTTAGGTTAGCACAAAGACTAAAGGAAAGGAATGTACTAAATGATTTTTAAGACTCCTTCCAACAATATAACTCTATACATTATACATGTACTATCTGAGAGGAAGAAAATCCTATCCTTCCCAACCTGTCTTGACAAGAGCTTTTCAGCTAAAATATGGACAGAAAGTAATCCACCAGCAATAATTTCCTCCCACCAAGACATTAGTTTATTGTGCAAATTATTTCCAAAGAATGCAAAATATCCAAGATAATCATCACTAATCATTTCACAGTAATTGTAAACTGACATACAGGATGACAAGCTATAAAATATAGTAATATTGGACCTTTTGCATTTCAGACGAGATGCAGCCAAAATATACTTCAGTCATCTGCATTAATTAATGATACTCAGCACATCAAATTGTGCCTGCCCTGTCTTTGGGAAATCTTTTATTACAATCATCTGCCCATGTATAGAGAATACACACAAACATACATACTAAGAACTTTATTTAACATTCAGCATGGTGCCTGCCAAATCAGTGTCAAATAGTTTTCCAATAATGAACATAAATTAACCTAATAAATTCTGAGACTCAAATTTGTGCTAAGCACTGTTCTAGGTTCTGTGAATACAGCCAAGAATAAGATGCACCCTTATAGCACCTATTATTAGCAAGGACATTGGTCATTAAGTGGGCTGCTATAGGAGGACCCATCACTTTTCATCCTACCCTTATTTGACTTTCCAACGTGAACATTCTGCTTCATCCTTCCCTGGGACATTATAGGATTCACTTTGTGATATCAATCCCTTTAAGCTCCAGTTTTCATTTTACATGGAGAAAATGCACATTCAGGCAGCCTCTGTTATTATTTCAAAGCAATTGGAAAATCCCAGAATCCACATTTCCATTGGGCTGAGACTTTCCAATATGCCTAATAATGATACTTTATGACCTAGAAGTTCCAATGAATTGGTAGTAAGAAAACATTGATCTGCTTCAGTGGCACTGTAATTGGAATAGTGATTAAATGCATCATGTTAAATTTACCCTGGGCCTTTTCCAATGTGGCAAATATAAAATAAGCTTTTAGCATCAGCAGAGCCTGAACCACTCTTTCCTTCTAAATGATACTTCCCTTGCATGTCAAAGGTGGTATGTTTGAGCTTCCCCATTAATAATGAGATTCCACAACGTGACAAATTGTATACACCCATCCAGGCTTCCACAGAACGTACACTGCTCAGCATAGTGTGTTGTACTTAGTAACTTGGGACAACCTTATGTTGTCAGAGCAGTGCATTTGCACCACTATAGTTAATGGTCTGTCAGCATTTCCATTATAAAGCAATTTTCAAAGGTTTATTGCTCTGCTGAAGAATTTGCTCTGAGCTGAAATTTGGCATTCCACAAAAGCAAAAACTGTAGCCTGTAGTTGTTTATTCTTTCAAGTAGGCCAAGTAGGTTTTTTTTCTTTTTTAAGTTAATCTGTTCCTTTATTTCAGAATTTTCTCATATAGCCCCATGAGAATACAAACAAAAACCTCCCACTTTACCACGGACTACTTGAAAAAAGCAGCTTGCAAATTTACAAGGTACAGAGCATAGATCCCAACTTATGTATGGAAAACAATTTTTAAAAGCAAGTCTATAATTGAACTTCAAGTTTAAAAGGGTTTTCATCAGTGTTACCTAGCAGTGATTAAATGAGTCATGTTTTTCGAGTGCTCTAACATTGATTTTAAAATCAACAGATGATATAAAATTCTCAACTATGAAACCACCTTGTTCTTCCCAGTCCAGAACCATGGCACTACTGACTAACATGAGTTACTCTGCTAGCTGAGAAATGAAAGGGTCTCAGTAACAGCAAGGAAGGAGACCCAAAGAAATTTAAAAATGTGAGAAAGTGAACATCAGCCCCTGAACTGACCAAGATACAGAGAACTGGAATCTAGGAGACTGGCACATTTGTCATATGCTAATAATTTCATTCAATTATTTTGCAAACATTTCACTAGTCTAAAAGCTTGTCAGAACTTTTCAAAGAAAAAAATCAACTATTTGTATTGTTTTGTTTCTCATTATTAATTCTAACCTGAAAACTTAATATCTGAACACTTTAAATTTCAGTTTTTCTATTACATAGCTAACTCTGATATAACTCTACCCAACGCATGAAGGACTTGTACAACCTAAAAATGGTTTTCTATAAGAGGATAGGTAGGAGAGTCAACCAAAACTGAGTACATTAAAAATAATAAGTAAATAAATAAAGAGAGCTGATGTTTTCTTTTTAAGCTAAACAAAAAAATTAAAAAAATTTAAGATAAAATAATTTTTTTAGGGATAGGATGTTAACTCAGTGTTAGAGTGGTTGCCCAGCAAGTACAGTGTCCTGGGTTTGTTAAGTAATTATTTTAGAATAAAATACATATATATCATAAAAATATTAATAAGTATGAGAGCTGAACATACAGGTGGTGCAACCTGTAATTTCAGCACTAAGAAAGCAGATACAAAAGAACTGTGCCAAGTTCCAAGTTAGCCTGGGCTATGCAGCAAGTACCAGGCCAGTGAAATACAGGAAGAATCCTCACATAAACAGAAAAATGCAATACAAGCCTTTCTGCATCATGGTTTAAAACAGTGATACAACTAAATAACAAACAGTGAAATGACCGGCAATAACATGAAAAATACACTGAAATTCACAGAACATTATATGAAGCTATTTGATTCCACAAATAATCACACAATTTTAAATGTGCCAGGATGGAATAATCTGTGAATAATCACAAGAAGCTAAAGAGTATATATGATACACGCTCAAATATGTATTGCCTAAATTTATATTTCTTTAATAATTTTTATTTATTTATTTATTTATTTGAGAAACAGAAAGCGGCAGACAGAAATAGAGTATGGGCACACCAGGGCATCCTGCCACCGCAAACAAACTCCAGACACATGTTCCACTTTGTGCATCTGGGCATCTTTATGTGGGTATTGGGGAATTGAACTTGGGCTGTTAGGCTTTGCAAGCAAGTGCCTTTAATCACTGAGCCATCTCTCCAGCCCTAAATTATTTTATAATATTAAATGTTTATTAATTTACAAATTAAATAAACTATAATATAAAACACCCTCTATCAAAAAAATCCTAGTAAAAAAATGTTTTCTTAAGAGTCAAATAACTGTGACTGGTGGTAAAAGGATTTATTTTACACTGTAAACATTTTGAACTGTTTTAATTTTTATCATGCATATGTACTATTGTAAAGCTAAAAAATCATAGAATTGTAGAGATCTTTTTTGAAATACAAAAAAAAATCTGTTTAAGATATAAGACAGACTAAGCACATTTAAATAGTGTTTATTTCAAGCATTAACTTATATATACAACTTAAATTCAAATATTAACATAAACTGGTTAGATGAACAAGACTTGATCATTAAAATAATTCATGCAGCTTCAGGAAAATCACAATAGAAAAAACTAAATATTAACATAGTAAGATACCACTCTCACCCTATAAGAACTTAAAAGACTGTTGACAACAAGCTAACATCACATTTAATGGTGACTTTTCCTGATGCCAGGGAAAGATGAGAATGCAAACCATCACACCTACTCCACATCACACTGCAGATTCTCATTCATGAAGAGAAGCAAGAACAGCCAAGCAAGCATGCCCAGCAGAAAGAAAGGAGTACTGACATGATGTGATTGAATGCTAAGTCATGCAATGGAATCTGCAAGGGCACTGTCCCTAGGGTCAGCAAACAAAAAACAACTTTACTACATCTAAAGTAACGAAACAAGTAAAATAACAGAACTTAAATCATAGCATTTACTGAAGCACCGAAAGATGAAACACCAAGAAATCTATCTGAAAGACTCACAGTGCCTCCCTCCACAGAGGACATTCTAAAGCAGACTTAGCTAAATGGAAGTTCACACACTATGCTTGCCATTGGAAGGCTCAGTGCTAGAGCATGAGGGCTCTTCCCATCCAAGTTAGGGAGTCAATATTGACTCTCAATCAAAACCCAAGCTATTTCTTTTTAATTGTAATTCACAAGTGGATCTAAAATTTATTTGAAAATGCAAAGGATGCAGGGTGGGAATAAGCAAGAAAGAAGAGAGGAAGAGGAGGAAGAATGAAAGAAAGCTGGAGGACCTATGCTACCAAGTGTCAAGCCTGCTGTCACCTATGCAGAACCAGGCGCACACAGCTGAGCAGAAACAGACTCTCACATGATGAAAGACTAACACCACTACATCAAATCACCAGGAGCAGGGTGCTCTTTAAATGAATAGTGGCTACATCAGCTTATGAAAGAAAGTGAATTCTCACCAGTATTGAACATCATATCTGAATGTGTACAGTGGGCTCAAGTGAAATATAAAATAATAAAGCTAGAAGAAATACAGAATGTCTAACTTTGGAAAATTAACACAATTCTCTTAGACACAAAGACAATAACCACATAAAACATTAGTAAATTATACATTAAAATTAAATTTTTCTTGGGCTGGAAAGATGGCCCAAAGATTAATCCTGCTTGCAAATCCTTCCAGCCCAGGTTTAATTCCCCAGTACCCATGTAAAGGAAGATGTAAAAAGTAGCACACATCTGCCATTTGTTTGCAGTGGTATTCCCTCCCCACAAACATGTGCAAATAAAAATATTTTTAAAGTCAAAATTTCCTGTTCAGGAAGACCGAGATGAGTACTAAGATATACAGGATCCCTTGCCACAAGGACTAATACAGACAGCCCACGAAGGAGGATATACAACTGATCAGGGATGGGGAAGGGGGGAAGTGGGGAATTTGGGATAACAACACATGGTTTGCCCACTAAATAATGTAACTCATTATGGATAATAAATATTTAAAAAAAAAGAAATGAAAAAAAAATTTCCTGTTTATTAAATTCTAACAGTAAGGGAATAAAGATTAAGCCCTAGTTAGAGAAAAGATAGCTGCAGTACATAAGGAGGAGTGTTAAATATATTTAAGTACCTATAAATCAGTAAGAAGACTGCTATCTCAATTTAAAGCAGATTGAAAGAATACTTAAAATGTGGACACTGGGCTGGGGAGATGGCTCAGTAGTTAAAGGCACTTGCCTGCAAAGCCTGATGGGCCAGGGTTCAACTCCCCAGTAACCAGTCAGATGCACAAAGTAATGCATGCATCTGGAGTTACAGTGGCCTCCCTTGTCTCCCTCTCTCGCCTCCCTTTCTCCTCCCCCTCTTACCCTCCCCTTGCTCCTTCTTTCCCTCAAATAAATAAAAATATGTTTTAAATGTGGGCATAAGGGCAAATAGGAAACCATGTCCATATCATTAGACTAATATTAGAGAATGCAAATTCAAATTACTATGCTAGGCTAGGAAGGTAACTCAGCAGGCAGCACTTACCTAGAGAGTAAAAGGCCCTAGGTTCAATCCCTGACACTGACTAATAATAAGAATAAAAATCACAACATCAACGCACCTCCAATAAAATAGCTAAATTTCAAAACACTGAAAAAAAGTGTGCATTGGGATACTGATATGCTTGTTCTAGGAAAGCAAAACTGGAAAGAACACTGGTAAGCATGCACAGCCTGTGACTCACTGATTCTCACTCATCCATTATCCTCCCAACCCCACTCACACACACACACAAACACAAACACATACACACACGTAGGCGGGTAGGTAGTACGTGTATGGGCCCATGAGAAATGACTGTATTTCTACTAAGAAGTATGCATACAAAGAACTTTCTTAGCACCACTATTCCTAAAAAATTCTAAAAGATCAATGTCCACCCGCCAGAGAATATATAAACTGTGGGTGTTCACAAAACAGAGTGAGAACTACTATGAACAAATGTAACCAAGGTGACTTTTGTAGGTATGATGCGGAACAAAGAAACCAAGCACAATGATTCCAGTGAGATGGTGTGGAAAACATGACAAACTAAGTAAAACAGATCGAAACAAAAGTGATTAATACAGGGGACTTTGAGTAGAAGAGGGTAGTGATGGGCCTACATAAGTGACATAAATATTCTTTATCATGACCTGATAATTACATGGGTATATTGTCAAAGGTACAATAAGAAATGTACATTTATGAAAATTAATGAAGCTGCAAATATAACACTATATACTTTATAAATCAGATATAAATTTACAGAGGATAGTAGAAACAATATCATGTCAAAATTAAAATGTAAACTTCTAAGGAAAAGAATTTATTACCAAGATTAGCCGGGCATGGTGGCGCACGCCTTTAAATCCCAGCACTCGGGAGGCAGAGGTAGGAGGATTGCCTTGAGTTCAAGGCCACCCTGAGACTACAGAGTGAATTCCAGGTCAGCCTGGGCTAGAGCGAGACCCTACCTCGAAAAACCAAAAAAAAAAAAAAAAAAAAAGAATTTGTTACCAAGATTAAACAAAGACCTTCTTATCAATCTTAAAAAAAGTAAATAAACCCATAATGTAAAGTTTGATTAGAAATAAAGAATTATGTCACTTTTAAACACAAGAGAGAAAAAAGACGTAACGCTCATCAACTCATTTGAGGAGGTCAACATAATTCTTATGCCAAAACTCAAGAAAAGAAATAAAACTTTAAAAGACATTAACAGGCTGGAAAGATGGCTCAACAGTGAAAGGTGCTTGCCTGCAAAGCCTGACAATCTGAGCTCGATTCCCTAGTCCAGTAAGTCAGATGCACAAGCACACATGCATCTGGAGTTCAAATGTCCATTCTCACCCCACCCCTACATGTAATAAATGAAATTTTTTTAAATTACCGATAAAAAAAAACTACAGCCAGGCTGGTGAGACGGCTCAGTGATTAAGTCTGCTTCCTGTGTAAGCATGAGGGCCTAAGGGGAACCTGAAACTACCCAAGTTCAAATTTCCAGATCCCACATAAACAGCTGGGTGTGGCCACACACACCTGTAAACCCAGTTCTGCAAAGAGGACCAGATCAGGCAATTGTTTGGGTTCCCCCAAGCCACCCAAAAAAGCAAGCTCCAGTATCAGTAGCAACTCTGACTCAAAATGTGAGCAAGGCGTGGTGGCAGACGCCTTTAATCCCGGCACTCCGGAGGCAGAGGTAGGAGGATCACCATGAGTTCAAGGCAACCCTGAGACTACATAGTGAATTCCAGGTCAGCCTGGGCTAGAGCGAGACCCTACCTCGAAAAAAAAAAAAAAAAAAAGTGAAGGGGGGGTTGGAAAGATGGTTCAGCAGTTAAGGCCCAGGTTCAGCTCTCCAGTACCCACATAAAGCCAGCTGCACAAAGTGGCACATGCATCTGGTGTTTGTTTGCAGTGTGGCTGCCTATTCTGTGTGTGTGTCTCTTCCCATAAATAAATTTTTTTCAATTTGAATACGCAGAACAATAGTAGGACATCTGACATTCTGCTCTATCCACCACAGGTAAGCACATGTGCAAGGGCACATACACATGCACACACAAGAAAAAATAACAGTAACAAACTATAGCCAATGAAATGAGACTTGATAATCCAAATTGGGCTTAACATTGTCATAGACCACATAACTTCATGAAACAGGAAGTCATGAGCATCTAAAAGGTAAAGAAAAAGAATCAGATAAACGTTAATATAGAACCATGATTTGAAGAAATCATAGGAAGCAGGAGAAAATCCTCTTATTCAGAAAAAGATAACTGTAAAAAAGAGCAAAACAAACATCAAGCTTAATGATGAGAAGCTCAGACCTTTCTGTTTAAAATAAAAAATTATGCAAATATAACCATTACCATGATCTACATCTATTCAATACTTAAAAAGCAGGCAGGTCAGTTCAATAAAAGAGAATATCCAGTGGAAAGTACAGAAATTTTAAAAGACTTAAACTAATTCAAAGAGTACATGACTGTGTAAGCAGAAAACTCAAACACATCTATGAATTATTAGTACTGAAAGTAAATTGAGCAACACTGCTTGATACAAAGGCAGCATATAAAACCTTACTGCAATTCTATCCACCAACATCAGATGTATCTGTTGGTATTAAAGCATTACTGGGGCTGGAGACCTGAGTTCCCCAGTACCCACATAAAGCCAGGTGCAAAAGGTGGTGCATGCATCTGGAGTTCATTTTCAGTAGCTGGAGGCCCTGGTGCCCCCATTCTCTCCCTTCCTCCCTCCTTCCCCTTCTCTCTTTCTCACTACTCAAATAAATTATTTTTTAAAGGTAATGTATGTTAATTTTTTAAATATTTTATTTATTCATTTTCAAGCAGAGAAATACAGAGATAGAGAGAGGGAGAGAGCACCAGGGCCACCATGTTGTGGGTCTGGCATACGTGGGTACTGGGGAATTGAACCTGGGGCCTTAGGCACTGGAGGCAAGTGCCTTAACCGCTGAGCCATTTCTCCAGCCCTCAAATAAATTATTTTTTTTAAATTACTGATAATTACTTTAAGTGTGATAATAGTATTGATGCTGTTATACAAACACATGGTAGCATCTGCTCAAAAATGACTGGATAGACATAAATACATAAAACCATATTGAAGACACATTAATAACACCTGGAGCACCATCTGGGTACAAAGATAATTCAAAATACTACTCTCATTTCCTTTGCATTGTTCTATAATAGAAGATGACTGTGATCAAAAATCCACAAATGCTTAAAACCCAAAAATAAAGCCCTGATTAAAAAAATAAACAAAAGGCCTAAATGCACATCTTATGAAAGACATCACTGCTCACCTACCATGCAAAGGGCTTTGGTCCAGTCCCCAGCACTGGGGAGGGGAGTACAACATACAAATGGCAAATATGGAATGATGGTGAACATCTTATGCCCATTACTATGCTGCAAGGATGTGAGGAAAGAATGCTCTTTCGCTGCTTACTGATAGCAATGCAAAATGGTTCTCTGGAAGAATGGCTGGCAGTCTCTCAAAAAAAGCAAACATTACCATACAAGCCAGCAAATATGCACCCAAGTGAGTTGAAAACTTACACCAAACCAGGTGTGGTGATGCACACCTTTAATCCCAGCACTAGGGAGGCAGAGGTAGAAGGATTGCCATGAGTTTGAGGCCAGCCTAAGACTACATAGTGAATTCCAGGTCAGCCTAGGCTAGAATGAGATCCTACCTAAAAAAAAAAAAAAAAAACAGACACACCAATGCTCACAGCAGTTGTATTTCTGTCAAAATATGGAAGCAACCAATACATCCATCAGCAACAATGATGAACCATCACAGCCAGGCAATGGACTATTAGGAAGTGCTGAAAATAAATGACATATTTATTATTAACCTGAAAAGATAATGGAGAAACCTTAAAGGCATGCTGCTAAGTGGAAGACAGTGTAAAAAGATGCACACTACAGGATTCCAATGGCTTACCATGCTAGAAAAGGAAAACCTATGGAGACAGTGAGAGATCACTGAATGAGAGGAAGAAATATCAGGCAGAACACAGAGGGTCTTCAGGACAATGAAACTCTTCTATGTCTGTCCAATCTCAATGACTCTGAATAACCGCAGTGGTGCACAGGATGATGGGGGCTAGAATCTTGTGGGATGATGGGGGCTAGAATCTTGTGGATATGTATGTGTGGCTGGGTGTGCCAAGGCTTGCATGTGGAGGTCAGAGAACAATCTCAGGTGTCAGTCCTCACCTTCCACGTTATTTTTTTTAACAAGTAGAAATTTTATTTTATTTATGTATTTATGAGAGAGAGAGAGAGAGAGAGAATGAGAATGAGGGTGCACCAGGGCCTCCAGCCACTGCAAGCTAACTTCAGACGCATCTGCCACCTTTTACATCTGGCTTTACGTGTTTACTAGGAAATCGAACCAGAGTTGTCAGGCTTTGCAGTTTGCAGGCAAGTGCCTTAACCGCTGAGCCCTCTCTCCAGCCCCTACCACATTGTTTTTGAGGAAAGCTCTCTCTCTCTCTCTCTCACTGCTCATCAGTATGTACACTAGCTATCAGGTCCTTGAGCATCCAGGGATTCCCCTATCTCTGCCTCCTGTTACCACGGGAGGGCTAAAATGACTGACACTGACTAGTACACATGGTTTTATGTGGGTCCTGGGATTCTAACTCAGGCATTCATGCTGTGCAGTTAGGTGCTTGTACCTAACTGTGCCACTGACACTGCTCAATTCTGTAGTTAATCTAAACTGCTCTTTAAAAAAAATACTAAGAAAGTAAAATTGCATATATGCACATATCACACAGAATGTCCCATAAAGTATCAAATACCTACAAAAATGTATGAAACATCTGTAAGAGCTCCATTCTATAAACTATAAAACTGAAGAAAACAAGTAAATGGAGTGAAGTATGTTCATGGTTGAAAACTTGATGAAAGAAATTCTTCCTGAATATAAAATAATCAACTCCCATCATAAGTCTAACAGATTTTTCTTTTGAAAAGCAAGATAAACTCTAAAATCTATATGCAAATGGTCACATACAGCAAGGGCAATCCTGGGGAAAAAAAGTTTGTATATTTACTCTATCAGATATCAAACTCTCTGTTAAGTGTAGGGCTACATCAACAAGAGTTTGTTCTAAAATAAGTACAGATAATATTCTAAAATAAAAAGCTGCAAAGCAGACTAGATGCGTAAACATTTGAATTATAATAAAGGTGTTATTACGAAGCAGCGAAAGAAAAAAAAAGGTCTTCTCAATAAACAGCAATTGTCCAGGCGTGGTGGTGTCCGCCTTTAATCCTAGCACTGGGGAGGCAGGAGGTAGGAAGCAGTGAGTTTGAAGCTATCCTGGAGACTAGATAGTGAATTCCAGGTCATAAAACCATACCTCAAAAAATAAAATAAAATAAATAGCACTGACCTATCAAATACCCATAATGAACCTTCATCTTTGTACTATATGGGATTTGAAAAAATTAACTCCAGGTAGACAGTAATGTAATAATGAAAAGCAAGGGAATACAATTAATAAATAATAATAAAGGAAAACATAATCATGTGTTACAAACTCAAGATTTCTTATTCCAGATAAAGTATTAACTATAAAAGATTTCTACACCAGCACTGGACTCTTATTACAATCAAGAACATCACTTGTCTAAAGTACGAAATTACCAGTGAAAAGCTGAAGAAATATTTGCTGCGAGTCTGTAACCATCACTTAGGAGGAAGGGACCTCAAGTTTAAGGCAACTTGGACAACCTTTTTAAAAAGCTGTACCAAAGGGCTGGAGAGATTGCTCAGTGGTTAAGGCACTTGCTTGCAAAGCCTCATGGCCCGGATTTGATTCCCAGCACCCATGTAAAGCCAGATGCACAATGTGGTACATGATTTGGAGTTCATTTGCAGTGGCCAGAAGCCCTGGTGCACCCATTCCTCACCCCCTGTTTCTCTGCTTATAAATAAATCCTTTTTTAAAAATCCCAATTGTGGTGGTTCATGCCTTTAATCCCAGCACTGGGGAGGCCGGGGAGGTAGGAGGAGGTAGGAGTTTGAGGTCAGCCTGGACTACAGTGAGACCCTACCTCAAAAAACCAAAGAGGAAAAAAAGAAAAAGAAAAAGAAAATGCAGAGTCAGTGATATTGTACTTCACCTGACTTAATGGCACACAAGTACTATTCTGGTCCTTTTTATTTCTTTCATTTCTAATTCTACTAAATTATGGTTCTCTTTGTATCTGGTTCAATTCAGGTAAGTGTTTGCTGATTGTGTTAGCTCTTCAGAGAACCAGGTTTGGGTTTCACTGATTTCCTCTATAGTTTTCCTATGGTCTATGCGCCACTGATTCTGTTCTAACCTTTATTGTTCCCTTCCTTCCGTTTGCTCCTCTCCTTTCAGTGTCTTCCACAGCCACT
This sequence comes from Zapus hudsonius, assembly GCA_004024765.1. Classification (NCBI taxonomy): domain Eukaryota; kingdom Metazoa; phylum Chordata; class Mammalia; order Rodentia; family Dipodidae; genus Zapus; species Zapus hudsonius. The sequence continues at coordinate 60,830 of PVHP010005915.1, forward strand.
CCCTGTCAGCATGGGCTAGCTCCATCTAATAGCTTTGTCTTTTAATTTCTTCTTTGACTTAGAAGTTGCTCAGAATAGTTTCTGCTGTTACTTTCCAATTTCTTTCCGCATGGTCAGAGACCATAACTGGTGTGATTTCCATCCTTTTATACTCACTGAGGTTTCTTTCTGGAAAAAGTTTCCCAAGCACTTCCTGCTCTCTGTTAGCTCTAGCTGCTTTACAGTGCTATTCAGTCTTTGCGTTCCCAATCTACCTATGCTATTTGATTTTTCCATCCATTATTATAAGTACAGCACTGAGGTCTGCATTATGCAGAAACAAATGAAATACCTATTATCTGGGTGGATAAAGAAAATGTGATATACCCATACAATGGAATTATATTTGACCATAAAGAGAAAAAGAAATACTGATGGAATGTACGCTGCAATGCTGATGAACCTTGAAAGCTCATCCTTAAACACAGGAAGTGATCACAACAGACTAAACAGTGTATGACTCCACTCTCATGAGATGTTTAAAAAAGGACAATCTCGAGAGACAGCCAAGATGAACACATTCCACACCAGACAGATCAACCTGAATAAAGAACAATTTTAGATTTGTGTTGACTTGACCTTGACAAGCTTCTTCCCATAAGGAAACATAAGTTAGATGAATTTTTCTTTTTCTCACAAGAACATTCCCAACATCACAAGTTCTAATTTAATATGACCTTTTTCATAATATACATAAAAGTTAACTTAATTAAAAGATATTTCTTTTAATAAGCCTGGTATAGAGCAAGCAAGTACTAATGATTTCAAATTTAAAAAGAAAGTCATGATGACTACATATTTAATACAGATTCTTACACATGCCAAGAACAGTTAAGCACATTTCTCTTAAAGTAAGAGGTAGCTTTGATGTACTCTTACAAGAGAATTACTTCCATTATTGTGTAATTTCAGTGCTTTCAGATTCAAGAACACAATTTATATGTAGAATGACATTTAAAAGAAAAGCCAAAGGAGATGCCTTTTCACCACACTGCCAGTGTCCTAATTCCTTAAAATATGCATTATGCTCTGTCATGCTCGACAATTGAATGCAAGTTACTAGTTTCCAGAATAGAAGCAGGACCACACCAATAGTTCTTGATTATAATGTCCATGGCATTCTGACTTAGGTATGTAGGACACTCATATGCATGTGAACTAAACCAGTTAAATAGAGTAAAAGGAATGGCTGTACTGAGCAAAAGTGTGAAAGATCCATGGAACTCCTGTGGGTGTGGAAGATCTCTGTAAGTAGAAATCCCTAGACGGCCAGTATAGTTTTAGGATTCCATAATTCAAACCAACAAGGCTTGTGTGAGCAAGTGTAACCTCCTAATTCTAATTCTACAGGCAGTAAAATGAGGCCTAAATTTAATTTGCTTGTCTAGGTTGGCATTACCCACCAACCTGAACCTAGCATTAGTTTTCTTCTATTTAGTTTATTGTAGTATTCAAAACTGAAGAGTACTGGCATATTCTTTGGACTTATAGCATTTGATGAGCTGGGGAGACAGCTCAGTTGGTAAAGTGTTTACATTGCAAGCGTAAGGACCTGAGTTTGATTCCCAGAACCCGTGAAAAAATGTTGGACATGATGGTGGTATGCGCCTGTAATCCCAGCACCAGGGAAGCAGAGACAAGTGCATAACTGGGGCTCACTGACAAGTCAGTCTAGCCTACTTGGCAAGTTCCAGGCCAAAGACGACTATCTCAAAAAATGGTAAATAACCAGCCACCTGAGGAATGATAACCAACTCTTCATCACCTAGGTAACCTTAGCAGAGACCTGAAGTAAGTACTAAAACTTAATAATCACCCACCATTTCCCCCCAAATCTTATCTCTAAAGCTCGCATTGGTCTTTTTTTTTTTTTTTTTTTTTTTTTGCTACCTAAAGATCTATCTAAGTTCTTAAAGTTGGTTA
>PVHP010005916.1:0-62860 GCA_004024765.1 Zapus hudsonius
TTTTTTTTTTTTTTTTTGAGGTAGGGTCTTACTGTAGCCTAGGTTGAGCTGGAACTCACCCTATTGCCCCAGGCTGGTCTTGATCCTCCTAACTCAGCCTCCTGAGTGTTGTGATCAAAGACATGCATGTGCTCCCAAATCTGTCTGAGTGCATGTCTTTTCAAAGGAAACAGACCTGCAAAAGATAGTTGTCTTGCCTCTGTGAGTTTAAAAGCAGTGTCAGGACAATACTGGTTTAATTTTTAACTTAGTTATTCAGATGAAATTGATGTCATTCTGGTTCTGTTTTCTCACCTCCTCATTGTTCCCATTACTAATGAGTTCATTAGGTAAATTAACTAATAGTGATGGAGCATTCTGGGTCCTTTCCAAAGCTTTCTCATTAGCCACAGTGAGGATGACCACGTTTAGGAGGAAAGAAGGGTAAGGAGTCCAGCAGTAGCTAGCTAGACCATTCCTGAAAGCAAAGTGAAGGCTAAAGTGAGGAGACAGACTAGAGCAGGGGACTTCCATGTGTCAAGCTGGGCCATGTCGGCAGGTGGCTTCTTAAAGGGTTTCAGGAAATGAGATGGCTGAACCAACCGCAGGAGGACCAGAAATAAATACAGGGATGGCAGTTCCTAATTGGAACTTAATGTTTTGTCTGTATCTAAAGTCTGCCTCATTACTGTAGTGACTGTGTTGTACAGGTGGGTGGTCTGGTGGGGTGTTCAGCAGTGAGAGGGGCTTTGAGAATGTCCTGGGTCCATTTTTTTTTCTCTATTTCTAAAACTTGATCTCATTTTCTGACCTGTCCCTTGATTTCCAGGTCGCCTGATGAACCAGTTGATAGACCGTAGGTACCTTTTGACATGTTTCTGGGGTCCTACAAAGGTTAGGAGTGTGATATGTTTTCTGTGGTAGTTCAGCAAAGAGGCATTGCTCTGTTATGGGTGTGTTGTTGGCATGAGAGCCAGTCAGCCTGGGCTAGAACCTTGGCTTTGCTGTGTATGACTGTGTGGCTGGGATGATTCTGTTACTTTCCCTGTGAAGGGATCATAATGGTGCCATTTCTTCTTTCAAATAGTTCAGTGTTTAGGATGGCTTAAAAGGAAATCAAATAACACCCAATAAAATAGCACTTTCTTTGAGTAGTCTGTGGATAAGGGCTGAAGAGTGACGAAGGCCAGAGGTGCTAAGTTTTCTTTTCCACATCTACAGCCTCGGACATCGATGAGTCAGCAGTGATGCAGCTGGCCGAGATGGGCTTTCCCCTGGAAGCCTGTCGGAAGGCTGTGTACTTCACTGGAAACATGGGAGCCGAGGTGGCCTTCAACTGGATCATAGTTCACATGGAGGATCCCGGTAGGTGTGGCTTCTAGCGTACCATGCACACTATATGATACTATCTTTGCCCTGTTAAAGTACCAAAAAGATCACTAGAAAGATGTGGCTAAAATTTGAGGAAGACTGGAAATAGAAACATGAAACGAAGGCCCTTTTATGAGCCTTTCCTTTTATCTATTTTATTAAGTTGTAATTCTGGTATCCACCCACTTAACATGTACATTCCGATAGCGTTTAGTCAGTTCACAGTTAGGCAACCATTATCCCCATCTAGCTCTAACCAGTTTTGTCCATCCATCAGAAATGCTGTGGACACGAGCCCTCATCACTCCCTATGCTCTCTATCTTGCTAGCCGTTGGCAGGTACTAATCTACTTTCTGGGTATCCTGCAGTTGTTATGAATGTGTCTGTTTTTGACATTTCATGTAAGTGGAATCCTACAATATGAGGTTGTTCCTTTCTGTTTTCTTTCACTTCACATAATCTGTTCAAGGTTACTGTAGCATGAACCAGGACTTCCTCTCTTTCTGAAGCTATGCAACATTTCACTGGATGGGGACACTACATTTTATTTGTCCTTTCATTATTTGATGAGTGTTTTGGTTGTGTTCACTTTGGCTTTTATCAATGCTACTATGAGCATATAAATTTTTTCATGGATACATATTTTAATTTCTCTTGACTGGAGCTGCTGTGTTGGTAACTCTATGGCTAATGTTTTGAGAAAATAATATCGCAGTGTTTTCTGCGGTGGCTGAACCATTTAGCACTTCCATCAATGGTGAACGAGGCTCCACTCGTTCTTGCTATCCCTGTGACTATTGTTATTATAGCCATTCCTGGTGTGCCTTGGTCTTGCACTGTGTGATTTTGACTTGCATTTCCCTAATAACTAGTGATGCGAGGCATCTTTTCATATGTTGGAGTTGTCTTTTTATTACTGAGTTCTAAGAGTTTCATGTTCTGGATGCATAGACATATCTTCTCAGATGTGTGATTTGCAGGTATATCTTCCCATTCTGCTATCACTTCACTTTTTAAAAATATATTTTTGTTTATTTATTAGAGAGTGGGGGGAGGAATCTTGTCATGGCAGATGAACTCCAGTCTCATCACTTTGTGCATCTGGGTCTATATGGGCACTGGGAAATTGAACCTGGGCCAGCAGCCTTTTCAAGCAAGTACCTTTAATTGCTGAGTCATCTCTCCAGGCCTGCTTTACCATTTTGATGGTGTGTTTGAAGCACACACTTTATATAATCTCTCTTTATCCTCTCTCTCTTCTCTCTCTCTCCTCTCCTCTCTCCCCTTCTCTCTCTCTCTTTCTCTCTCTCTCTCTCTCTCTCTCTCTCTCTCTCTCTCTCTCTCTCTCTCTCTGTGTGTGTGTGTGTGTAGGCCAGAGGATAACTCCAGGTGTTGATACTCAGGAATGCCATCCATTTTCTTTTAAAGACAGGCATCTCATTGGCCTGCCAATTCCAATTAGGCTCTACTGATTGGCCAGCAAGCCCCAGGGATTCTCTTTCCCATAGCTGAGATTTGTTAAGCACATACCACTGCCACCCCACATTCTCTCTCTCTCTCTCATTCTCTCTCTCTCTCTCTCTCTCATAATATGGGTTCTGGGAAATGAACTCAGGTCTTCATGTTTGCAAGGCAAGCACTTTGCTGACTGATATATCTCCCTAGATTGATATATCTCCCTAGCCCTGAAGCACATACTTTTTATATTTTGATGACATTCAATAATCTACTTTTTTTCTTTTATGACTAATGGTTTTTTTTTTTTGTGTGTTGCATCCAAGAATCAATTCCCTAAGTCAGTGTCACAAATATTTATTACTATGTTTCCTTTTAAATGTTTTAGATCTTTTGGGGGCTAGAGAGATGGATTAGCAGTTAAAGGTATTTGCTTGTAAAACCTGATGGCCTCGGTTTGATTCCCCAGTGTTCATGTAAAGCCAGATGCACAAAGTGGTGTATGCCTCTGGAGTTTGTTTGCAGTGGCAAGTGGCTTTGGCATGCCTGTTTCCATGTTCTCTCTTTCCTTATAAAAATATAAATAAACAACCCCCCAAATCACAAAAGGTTTTATACCTATACTTAAATCAGTGATATATTTTGAGTTGATTTTGTGTGTGGTGTGAAGTTGGGGGCTGACTTTATTATTTTGTTGTAGACAGTTGAAAAGTCTGTTCTTTCTCCACTGAAAAGTCTGGTTGAAACTCACTTATTTGTGGGCTTTCTCAATTCTCAGTTTACTTAAACAGTTTTCATGTCTATCCTAAGCCAATTCTATATTATCCTGAATACTGTAACTTTGTAGGTATTCCTTATTAGACCTAAACTGCTGTATATTTCAAGACAAAAAAAGAGAAAAAAAAAGAGAAAGATTTGAGTGTGATCTTTTCCCTTAGACTTTGCTGAACCTCTCACCATACCTGGTTATGGAGGGGTAGCTTCTGCTGGAGCATCTATATTTGGTGCTACTGGATTGGACAACCAGCCTCCCGAGGAGATCGTAGCTATCATCACTTCTATGGGATTCCAGCGAACTCAGGCAGTGCAGGCACTACGAGCAACGGTGAGCATGGGGGTGAGGTGGCTTGCTCTGGGTTTATGAATTCCTCCTCTTATTGGAGGTGGTTTGCTGTTCTGCAGTAGCAATGGAGACCTCCCAGTGTCCTTTGAATACTTTGAGTCACCTTTGTCTGACACTACACTTCCCCACAGTCCTTAAAAACTTGAACAAAATCTACACAAAACTAAACTTGGTAAGCCAAGGGACCTTACAGTGAATTTAAGCATAAGGCCATGATAAAGCTGAGATGAGATGACTCAACTCTTCAGTGGTTTTAGTGGCGTGCATAGATTTGAACATGGAGCTTGGTCTTGCCTTTAAGCAAAGAGGGAGGCATGACATTCTGGCTCAGTATGAAAGTGCTTTAGGTGGAATAGTGCTCTTTTGATGTTAAGATCTTGGAGAAATGTATCTTGAAGGTTCTCTTAGAAGACTTTGGGATTTTCTGCTGCTCTTTCTCTGTAGAGAGAAGGATCTTCTGGTGGCCATTAACATCCTGATATAGCAGGAGGGACCTTTTTTTTTGGACACTTTGAACCAATCATGTGTTGGTACCACTGTTTAGGAGGGACCATCTTTGGTGTTTAGTGTAGACATCTGTTAATATTCAGAGAAGTACATTTTTTAAAACTGAGCTTCTGTTGCAAAATCACCATTCATATTTGAGTAGATAACTGACCCCAGGTCCCTCTTTCTGTCTTGACTGGGTGCCTGCCTGGGTCTAGTGCCGAGTCCAGAGTGGCTCTTGGCTGGCTCATGGCAATGTATAGGGAAGGATCCATTTCTCTTGCAATGTTCAAAATACCTCAGCCACAAGTTTTCCCCCTACTCAGGGTACTTTCTTGTACTCCACTTGTTTTATTTTCTTGTTTCTTTGATGTTTTTGACTATGTCTAAATAAATCTTAGAGCCTGCCAGGGGTACTGAAAATCAGGAAATGGAAAGGCTTTCATAATGAATAGGTTTGAGCTGCCTGGAGTTTCATTAAAACTGTCAGTAATCAAAGGCATGTTGGCAACTCTTTCTTGCAGAATTCTCTGCAGAAAATGGAGCTGGTAGAGAGGATGGTGTGTGTACTTCCTGCAGCTCTTGAAAAGGCTGCATGTAACAATGCCCTTCCCTTTGACATTGTGTGCCTTCATTCTTAGTTCCAGCCTGCAGAAGAGCTAAGACTGGCAGGGACTTGGAACTGAGGTACTGCTCAGGACCATTTCCCAGTGCCTCCAGTGATAGGCCTTGGCTGGCAGAGTTGAAGTAATGGTTGGCAGAACCAGAGGGTCTTCATTCAGAGGTTCATGGAACTCATGAATTCAAGCCTCCAGCCCTAGCTGCATCTGGTGCAAATGGCCAGGAAGTAATGAGGCCAGAGGCTGCATGCATAGTAAAAGTGTTTCATTCTACTAGAACAATAACCTGGAAAGAGCCCTGGATTGGATCTTCAGCCACCCTGAGTTTGAAGAGGACGGTGACTTTGTGATTGAGATGGAGAACAATGCCAATGCGAACATCGTGTCTGAGGCCAAGCCGGAAGGGCCCAGAGTCAAGGATGGATCTGGAAGTAAGTTCCCACCTTAGATACCATCTCAGCAGTCATGAACATGCTTTCAGGTCATGCTCTTCCTCTCCCCGTTATTTAGCCAAACCTTTGCAGTCATTCAACATTAGCAAGAGCCATCTTCTAATAAATGCTGTATTTTGTCACATTGCCTAGCTGACCATGATCAGATAAAGTCTACTTTAATTTAGAGTCATGCCACAGAGGTGTGTGTCTATGTGTACCTGTGTAAATTTAGTGCCAGTTTGGACTTGGTCTATTTATTTATTTATTTATTTATTTTGTATTGCTGGGAATTGAACCCAGGGTCTTGTGCATGCTAGGCAAGTGTTCTACCACTTAGCTACAGCCCCAGCCCCACTTTGAGGTTTAAATTTCTTTGTGGCAGTATTTGCTTTCATGGTATAATGCTGTGAACCAAGGCAAGCAGTCTGAGATCATTGAGTTTGTCAGTTCCAAAGCCAATTGCTAGTGAGTTTCTGAAAGGCTGTTTAGTGATGTTAGCATGTACTGCCACAAGTCAGGCTATTACCTATGCCACTGGGTTCCAGGCACGTTCTGAGTACTCACTAACCCACACCACAACCAGTTTCACAGGTAGGAAAAATAGAAAGATGGGGAGAGTAGGTACTTTGCCAAAGGTCACATGTGGGGGCAAGTTCAGACCCAGAATTCATGTTCTTGCCTCATGATTTCCTGTTCTCAGGCTGTTGTTACCTGTGGGATGATGTCTGGTTCCTTAGCCTGGCTGTCAGCACCCTGTGTCTCTGTTATTTTTTCTGTACCTCCTGTATTGCTATCCAGACACTGGGTATTATATTCACCCCAGCATGCTCAGCTGTCACCTGTGCTCTTCCCACCTGTTTCACCAGGTGAATCCCTATTGGGAAATACCCTTCCTCCATTACTGCTCTCTAAAATCTTTCCCATTGCTCAGAACTTGGCTGTGGATTCTGTTTCTCTGGACTGCTTTCTCAGATCTTAATTGTGGTAACAACCAGCTTATGCTTTCCTTATATGCCAGTAACAGTTATCTCAATATTGAAGCTATTTCCCTTTGTCCACGTTTAATTGTCCCAAAGACCCTATGAAGTAGATACTATTATTATCCCATGTTGATAGGCAAAAGCACTGAGACAGAGACAAGAAAGATTGTTCAGGTCTCATAGACAGTGTGGTAGAATAAGAATTCCAAACCAGCTGGTGTCTACTCCACACAGCCTGTGCCAGGAGCCACTGTAACACTATTCTTCCATTATTGGAGATATCAATTTGCTCTTGAAGTAAAATTATTTATGTAGCGCTCTGTGCCTGCCACTGGACTGGGGGGCTTGTGAAGGGCAGAGGTCATTTTATAAAACTCATGCTGTCTAACACATAAAAGTGCTCAGTGAATAATATTTGGATTTAAGTAAATTCACATTATCAACATTGGTTTCCATGATCATAGAGTTGTAGTTGTGCCCAGATCCTGAGTTCTTGACTGTTTTACTTAAAGAATTAAATAAAAAGAAGACTTAGAAGGATAATTATTAAGGTATTATATTATTATTCAGGAGTCAGGAGAGGGAAGGGAGAGTCTGGGAACTAAGAAAGGGGATAGGAGCGCCCACATGGTCAGAGAGCCCACGCGCTGGGCCTAGATGAAGAGAAGGAAAAAGGAGCATGTGAGAGAGCTCCTACCATGAGGGAGAAAAGAGGGGGGAAGCCCATGTGGGAATAGGCGACAGCAGTTTTCTCCCTTCATCTGAGTCTAGGGCAGAGACAAAGGCAAACTTACCAGAACCTAGAGGTTCAGGAGTCTGAGCTGGCCAGCCAAGAAGAGGGCTTACCCTTCCTTGGTAGAAATTAAAACCTCCTGGTGGTAGTGCCTGCCTTTCTCCTCAGGGGAGCCAGAGAGACAGCTGATTGGTCTGGGCTAGGCTGGCACAGGAAGTTCTGGGGTCTTAACCTTGACCAACCATAATGCCAGGATTAATTTGAATTCTAGTAAAGGCAACTTCCTGCTCCAGGGAGGGGCTCAAGTGGTTCATGAAAAACCAGTTAGGCCAGAGATAAGTCCAATCATTCTCTGGCTGGCTCAAAGACATGCCTGCCTTTACTTTCGGGGGCTCCTGTCACCCTAACGGCCTCATGCCTACACCAACTATTTTAATCCCAGCTAGGTAAGATAACATCCATATGCATCTAAAGAGTATTGTATTTATTCTCAGACATCACTAGTTTGTCCCGGGCATTATAGTCTATAATGGACGAGGTCTTCAATGATTCATGAGCAGGCTTTATTATGTGCTCCATGTCCATGGGCTCACTGCCTTATTGATTTTTCCGTAATGGACTTTCCCTTGGTGATGGAGAGTTCTTTTGGCGGAAGGAATCAACCACAAGATGGGGATATTGTAAAGCTGCCAAGTGTTTGGCTGCAGAGCGAGGTGGGTCTGATGGATAGGGTTTCCTTTCTAATGAGGGGTGTGAGGGCTAAGGTTCTCTCTCAGGCTTGCTGTACCTCAGGGCCAGTCTCAAGCATTCCAGGTCCTGCTGCATGTCGAGTTTTGTCTTTGAACAGGACACTGTGATGGTGCCTTCATACATTTGCTACGACACTATGGATCAGACCTTAGCGTGTGGGTGAGGGCAAGGAAGAAACACTGTGTGAGATCCTCTGTGAAGAACCAGGTACCAACTGTAGTATAAAAAGGCAGTGGTTGGTGACAGATCTAATTATCAGAAAACAGAAAAGCAAATACCACAAGGATTTGACAAATGTATTCTGAGTCTGATTTTATAGATGAGTCAATGTTTTCAAAATTGCTTTTGCAGTCCTGTGTCTAGCTCCTGGTAAGTGGTCAGCAAATAACTGAGTGAATAAAGATGAATGATTGGAGGTAGTGCTCTCAGGGTAGGGTTTTTATTTTGTCTCTCTCTCTCTCTCTCTGTATGATATGCACATATGGGTGTTCATGTGTGTGTGGGTGCCCGAATACCATGACATTTGTGTTAAGATCCGAGAACCACCTCAGCTTTGGTCCTCGTTGTTTGCATCAGGGTCTCTTTTTCTCTGTTGTGTTCGTCAGCCTATCTGACCTGCAAGCTTTTGGGCAATTCTCCCATGTCATTGTTGGGGCACTGGAATTATAGATGTGCATCCGCTTTAAGTGGGCTCCAGAGATCTGTACTCAGATCCTCATGCTTGCATGGCAAGCTCTTTGCTCACAGAGCTCTCTTCCCAGCCCCTCAGAGCAGGCTTTGCCCCTCTGCTGAGTGCTGTGTGGAGGATCTGGCAGGGTACTAGGGTGACATATTACATGAATCACAAGAAAGAAAAGAGTGACTTCCTGTGTTTGGCTGCATTACAGTGTGGTTCTCTGCTTTCTTTATCCTTTAGCCAAATGATGTTTATATTGTTTATTTTTCTTGTCATTAACAGGATTTATATTAGCAACTTGAGAATATACAAGGCATATGGAAAGCAGAAATGAAGGTGTGCAGTCCTTCTATTCTGCAGTTATCATGGCTAATATTTTGTGTATATTCTTATAAAAATGAATGAAAATACATAAAGACAAACACTGTCCTTCCTACTTTATAGCCAGATTCTTCCTTAACTATGGGTGTAAATTAGTACCATTCAATGTATAGCTAATAATATTCTATTATATTCATGCTCCATAAATTAGGCCAATTAGGTATGTGAATAAAAGATAACTAGAGAAAGGATTTCCAGTAATGAAAAGGTTTCCACATTCAGATGAAAGCAGTGGCCTTTAAATACTGAGTATTTTAAAGGCTGACTTCAGTTCAAGGAACAACAACAAATGTTTGGCTTAATTCCTACTCAGGTAATAAATACTTGCCCAGCATTTAACTTCCTTTCCCTATTAAGAATGATGTTGGGCTGGAGAAATGGCTCAGTGGTTAAGGGCACTTGCTTGTGAGGCCTTATGGCCCAGGTTTAATTTCTCAGGACCCACGTACAGCCAGATGCATAGAGTGGCACATGCATTTGGAGTTCAGTTACAGTGGGGGAAAGCCCTGGTGCACCCATATTCTTTCTTTCTTTCTCTCTCTCTCTCTCTCTGCTTGCAAATAACTAAATTTTCTTTTTAAAAAAGAGTGTTTTTGTCATGAGTGGTGCTCGACTCTCACTTTATTATTTCTTTAGGGTAAATTTCAGGCAGTGATGTGTTTGAATTTTGGAGGGAACCCCTTGAGCCTGCTCACTGTCACCTTACCTCTTTGCCAATCAGAGACCCCCTGATATGTTTATATAACCTATCATGAACTGTTCTTCTTCAATGTCCTTCTTTACAGGAAGTGTTGTTCTGTATCTTTCCAACAAATCTTGCTTGCATACCTTCCTTGGAAGGCCCTCCCTTGTCCTTGTCTTCTGTTCTATGCAGCTGGGAGACAAACCCACTGGTTTGGGAGGTTTAGAAAGGCTCGATCACTCACAAAACCCCAACAGTAAGACAGTGATAATATTCATGAAGGTGTAGCTGTTATATACTATATTTCTACTGCCATAGTCAGCCACATGCCACTGGGAAGAATCTCCAAACCAGGCACAGTATATGGGAGGAAAAGATTTATTGAAGTTACAGATTCAGGGAAAGTTCCATAATGGTGAAAGAGGCTGGCCCCCTTTCACAGGTCCAAGCAGAGAGAGAAACCCATCACCAGCACCACACACACACACAATCAAAACAGGCAGCGGGGCAGAAAGATTTCTTTCCCCTTTATATATAGCCTTAGGGTGGGGTCTTGAAACCTTATTACAGACTTGAGACTTTTCTTTTTTCTGTTTGGTTAGATTGGGCAGGGGTTTGTCTATCTTATTTATTTTTTCAAAAAACCAGCTCTTTGTTTCATCAAATTTTTAAATCATTTTCTTAGTTTCTAATTCACTGATCTATGCTCTGATCTTAATGATTTCTTTTCATCTCGAGCTCTTAGGGTTGGATTGTTCTAATTTTTCCAAGGCCTTTAGCTGGTTAGGTTATTAATTTGGAAACTGTATGTCTTTGTTATGAAGGCATTCAGTGCTATAAATTTTCCTCTTAGGATTGCCTTCATTGTGTTCCATAGGTTCTGGTATGATGTATTTTCATTATTGTTTAGTTAAAGAAATATTTCAATTTCCAATTTAATTTCTTGACCAACCCATTCATTGTTTAATTGTGTATTGTTCAATATCCAATAGTTGGTGTGATTTCTATTTGTTCTCTCATTGTTTATTTCCAGCTTCAATGCAATGTGTTCTGATATGATGCAGGCTGCTACCTCAATCTTCTTGAATTTGTTGAGGCATGTTTTATGTCCTAATATGTGGTCTAATTTGGAAAAGGTTCTGTGAGCTGCTAAGAAGAATGTATATTCTGTAGAGTTGGGATGGAATGTTCTGTATATGTCTGTCAGGTCCAGTTGATCTATGGTGTTACTGAGTTCTATTATTTCCCTTTTGATCTTCTGTTTGGATGATTTATCTAAAGATGATATTGTGTATTAAAGTCTCCAACTATGATGGACATGGAGTTTATTTTTGCTTTACTTTCCATTAGTTTTTGCTTTGTAAACTGTGGTGCATCTGTATTTGGTGCATACATGTTTATGATGGTGATATTTCTTATTGGATTGTTCCCGTGATGAGTAAGAAATGTCCTTGGTTGTCCTTTTGATTTTGGTTTGAAGTCTATTTTGTCAGATATTAGTGTAGCAACCCCTGCTTGTTTTTTGTTTCCGTTAGCTTGGAAGATAATTTTCCATCCTTTCACCCTGAGGAAGTTCCTGTCTTTAGAGGCGAGGTGGGTTTCTTGGAGGCAACAGATAGAAGGATCCATTTTTCTGATCCATCCTGCTAGTCTGTGTCTTTTTATGGGACAGTTAAGACCATTAATATTCAAAATTATAACTGTGAGGCTTGACTCAATCCCTGTCATAGTGTAGGGTTTATGGGATTTGATGCTTCTCTTGCTGTTTTGTCTCCTATAGGCTTGATTATTGTGTCTAACTTCTGGATGGCTCTTGGGGTTGGTTGTTTGGCTCTTCTGTGCAGAATATTTTGTGGAGAATTCTCTGTAGGTTTGACTTAGTGTCCATATAATTTTATTGATGGCTTTTATCTTGAAGTATTTTCCTTTCTCCATCTATTATAAGGAATACTTTCACAGGGTACAATAGTTTGGGTTGAAAGCCAAAGTGATTTAGGCTTTGAAGTATGCCATTCCAAGCCCTTCTGGCTTTCATGGTTTCTGTGGAGAAGTCTGGTATAACTCTGATGGGTATGCCTTTATATGTGATTCGTTGTTTTGCTCTTGCTGCTTTTAGAACCCTCTCCTTGCTTTCAGTGTTTAGGGCTTTAACTACAATGTGTCTTGGGAGTTTCTTCTTTGCTCCTGCCTGTTTAGTGTTCTGTGTGCTTCTTGTAGCTGGATAGGATTCTTGTTTGCTAGAGTGGGGAAATTTTACTCAATAATTTTGTGGAATATATTCTCTATGCCTTCAGCCTAGGTTTCTTCCCTCTCTGGTATCCCCATGATCTGGATGTTTGGTTGTTTAAGGGTGTCCCTTTCCTCATATTTTGTTCACATTCTTTTTTGAACTTATCCAATTTTTTGTTATCCCGCTCTCTTTTATCTGCTTTGTTTTCCATGTCTGAGGTTTTGTCTTCCAGGTTATTTACTCTGGTAGTGAGGAATTAATTCTAGAATTGAATTGGTAGTGAGGAATGAATTCTAGAGATATTTTAAATATCTCTATTTGATTTTGGTTTTCTAATAGAGCTTTTTGCATGGTCTCCATCTCTTTGTTGAGTTGCATTTTCATTTCAAAGGTTGCCTTCCTTAATACTTCCTTGTACTCATTCTTGTATTTGATTATGTCTTCATTTAGTTCAGCCAGCTGATTCTTTTTTTTTTGTATTTTTTTTATTGTCCATAATGAGTTACATTATTTAGTGGGCAAACAATGAGTTGTTATCCCCAATTCTCCGATGCCCTCCCTTCCCCATCCCCAATCAGCTGGGTAACCTCCTCCATGGGTCGACTGGATTAGTCCTTGTGACAGGGGACCATGGATAGCCTAGTATTCAGCCAGGTTCTCCCGGCCCTAGTATGTTGTTACTGAGGGGTTCCATGCCTCTGGATAGTCTCCCCCACCACAGCTCTCACAATCTTTCCGCCCCCTCTTCCGCTCAGTTCCCTGAGTCATGGTGGGTGAGTATTAAGGCTGCTTTAATGTTGTGAGCCTACGGGTCTTTGTGTCAAAAATCGTTGGTTTCTGTCACCCTGGCTTATCCTGTGTTGATTGAATGACTGTGGCTGTGGGTCCCTTGTTCATCACGTCTTTCTCTGCAGGGTTCCATATGGATCCTCCACGATATGATTGTGGTGGCTCCTCTCTTGCCTGGATCTCAGCTATCTGCCTATGGTTGGTTGATAGGGTTAGATGGTCCCCAGCTCTCTTGCTGCATCCTGAAAAATACAAAAACAATCTCCATCGGAGAGTGAAATCAGTATAGGTTAACAAATATACACCATTCTGGATTACCTAGATTCTATTTTTAGAAGCCTCCCCGTCAGTCGCTTGCATAATGCATCTTGTCTTGGGAGCCCAAGAGTACGGGATCTGGTGCCTATCGCCCTGAATCCCAAGTTTCAGACAAGGGCTCCCCCTCACTAAGTGGAAAATTTGGCCGAATTTGAAAGCTGGTGATTGTCTCCCCCAGGCCCAGGCTCTTCCATTGTGCAAGTGCTCCTTTCTTGGTTCGCTGTTCTTTCCCAGTAGGAGGTGTGGTCAGCCTACTCATGGCCGCAGATTGTGTTTCATGTCAGTGGTCTCTGTTTACTCCAGCTGTTGTTGATCAGTTTCCCCTGGGAGCCTGTGCAGTGCCTTCCAGCACTACACTAACTGCTTTCTGGGGGCTGGATATCGTTCCGGACCTTGAAGGGTCTCTCGATGCTGATCGGTGGCATTCTGTGGTTTCTTCAGCAACAGGGTTTTGCCTAAGGCCTGGGGAGGGCACTCAAGAGCTTTGACAGAATTTTTTCTTGTTGGAATCTCGTGAGTTGCTTTGGTCAACAGCTCAGTGAGGGAAGGAACCAGTGGTTGGAACCAGGGGTTGTCAGGCTGATCTAATTGTTCACAGGCTTAGACTCTCTCCTCTACCACTCATGGCCCCTCTTGCCAGTCGACGCTCACTACTTTCTCAATAGGTTACAGTATGCTCATGAGGATTTTATGTTTTTGAACCCAATATGGTTAATCCTCATGCTTAAGCCATTCCCCTCCCCCCATCCCTTACCTCTCATTCATAACCTCTCACTTCTTTTTACTAATCTACGTAGTTTATGGTTATCCTGGTTAAGGACCACATATGCGGGAGAATATGCGATGTTCAATTCTCTGTTCTTTTGAGTGTTCACTTAGTAAGATCTGCTCAAAGTCAGACCATTTTTTTTTCTAAATTTTGATATGTCACTTTTCCTTTCAGCTGAGTAAAATTCCATCGTGTAAATATACCACAGTTTCACTGTCCATTCCTCCATGGATGGGCATTTGGGTTGATTCCAGTTCTTGTCATCCAGCTGATTCTTGAGCTCCTCTGATTGCTGGTTTGCCTTTAGCTCATTTACTGTTCTGGCAAAGTCCATCTGATTTTCCTCCACTGTACGAGCGTGGTGGCGAAACTTGTGAGCTGATTCTGCACATTTTCACTTACATTATCAATTTTTGCTTCCACTTCCATTAATAATCTGGATATAGACTCCATGCAGACATGTCCTGAACGTGTTGTCATCTCCTCATGGGCTTGCATCTGTGCTCTTTCTTTGATATTTTCATTGTGGATTTCCGTAGTGGGGCTAGGCAAACTTAGTGTGGGGCACTCCGCCTCTGTGTTCTTCTTGTGTTGTGATCTGCCCATGTTCAGGTGAGAGATAGCTTTTACCCAGGCCCTCAGGAGAAGCATGGGCCTCACATGAGATTTCAGCCAGGACTGGTGAGGTTTTGATGTGTTGGGTTCCTCTGGTGTTAGGAAGTGTGTGTGTGTGTGTGTGGGGGGGGGTGTTCAAACCTTCAGCAGTAGTAGCAGGCTGTGGGCTGGTCCTGGCCTGGATGGTGTGGATTAGATGAAATGGTTTGCTCATGCTACAACCACATTTTCTTTTTAAATTATTTTTTATTTTTATTGATATCCTTATTATCCATAGTTAGATACATTGTATGAGCAAATCTTATGATGGTACCCCCCATTTCCCTCCTCCTAGTCCACTGGGTATCCTCCTCATTGGCCATACTGGATCAGTCCATGGAGTTGGGGGTTTTGATTTGTAGAAGAGGTTGCCAGTTATCCCTCCCCCCTTGCTTTGTGTGTTGTTGCTGAGGGGGGCAATGTCTCTGGATATTCTTGTCCACCACGGCTCTTACAATCTTTCCGACCCCTCTTCTACTCAATTCCCTGAGTCATGGTGAGTGAGTTTTAAGTCTGCTTTATTGTTGAGATCTTAAGTGTCTCTGGACTTCTGCTTTGGGTTGTGTTAGATATTGCTGGTTTCTGTCTAATTGATTTATCCTGGCTATCTGACTTGCTGTAGTGATAGGTCTCTTGTGCATCTCGTCACTTTCTCATAGGTTTCATTTGGGCCCAACATGATAGGTGGTTCATCTCCTGCCAGGATGTCAGCAATAATCCTATGTCTTGTTGGTGGAATTGGGTTGTCCACGGCTCTTGCTGCCTTCTGAAAAATACAAACATAATCTACATCTGAGAGTGTAATCAGTATAGGGTAAATGAGACAAACATTGCTAATTTGGGAACATTCTATTGTAGTTCTCTGTAGTTCTCTGGTAGTGGGAATTTCCCCTTATAGCCTGGGTCCTTCTGAGCCCCATAAGATTTTGCCATGTATCTCAATTTCAGTTAAGGGTTCCTTGTCACTGAATGGATCTCTTAGCTAATTTGAAAGCTATTGATTGCCCCTCTAGGTTTTGGCACCATTATTGCACAGGTGATCACTTGCTGGTCTCTACCATAAAGCAGTGTGTTCAGCATTCTCGTGACATAAGTCTGAATTGTATATCAGTGGTCTCTGCTTTCTCCAAATATCATTGATCAATTTCCCCTGGCAACTCATATAGCTCCTTCCAGCACAACACACTACCATCTGGGAGCTGGTTACCATTCTGGATCTCTCAGGGTGTCTTGGTGTGTGCGATGACTTTCTGTGGTTTCTTCAGCAATAGGGTCTTACCTTTGGCCTGGGGTGAGTATTCAAGAGCTTTGACAGAAGCCTGTTTTATTTTGGGGACATCATGGGTCTCTTTGATCAACAGCTCCATGTGGGAAGGAACCAATGACTGGGACAGGGAATTGCAGGTCTGATTGATTTTTCATGGGGTTAGGCTTCCTCCCATTCTATTCATGGCCCCTCTTGCCAGGTGATGCCCTTAGCTTCCTATAGAGCTTACTATATGAATGTAGGATTTCATAGTTTCGATTCATTATTAGTTTAGCTTATTGTATAAGTCCTCCCTCCCTCCCCTCCCTCCATTCCTTCCATCCCCTTTTACAGTGTCTCAGTTCACCTGTAAGGTTTGGTTAGAATTTAAGCTTAACCTGACAACCACATTTTCTGACTTAGAGGCTCTCACACTCTCCTTTCCTCATTTCACGTGCCACTGAATTTCATATTTTCTATTGGAATGGAGGGGAAAGCCTGTTGTATACGCGTGTGCATGTGTATGCATGTCTGTATGTGGAGGCACACATGTGCATGGAGACTAGAGGTCCTGTTGGATGTGTTCCTCAGTGTGCCTCCATTTTTATTTCTGAGACAGGATCTCTTATCAGCAAACCCTGGAATTTTACATGGGTACTGGGGAACCAAACTCAGGTCCTCATGTTTGTGGGAATGCACTTTACTCATGCACTGTCCCCCATAAACCAGTCTTGAAAGACATTTTTTTTTCAGTAGGCTGTGTATTACCACATCCTACCCACATCAGGACTAGCACCTAACCTTTTGTTGACTTTCCTTCCCTCTGTCCTGTCTGCAAACTCATCTGTATTGTGTTGCACTTAATGAGTGTTTACTTTTTTTAAAGAACTCACTGATTGATGGTGATTAGTCTGATTATTCAAGATTTGCTTTGGGGCTAGAATGATGGGTCAATAGTCAAGGCACTTGCCTGCAAAGTTTAAGGACCCAGGTTCAGTTCCCCAGGACCTAGGTAAAGCCAGAAGCACAAGGTGGTACATGTGACTGGAGTTTGTAATGGCTAGAGGCTCTGGCATACCCTCTGTGTCTCTGTCTCTCTCCCTCCCTGTGTCTTTCTCTCTACATGCCTCTTTCTTTCTCATAAATAAATAAAGAAATAAATAAAATATTTAAAAAATACCCTGCTTTGGCATCTTTGCCCACATTGCTGCTTGGCTACAACAGATTCAGTGGCAGCTGAGATTTTCCAGTGAGGCCGGGGCTGGCGGAACCAGTGTGTTGAGCCCCCAGAGGAGTGGCTACCCAGAAGAGAAGTAAGAGGGAGGAAGTAGAGCTGCTGAGGGAAGCTGAGCCTGGGTGGTTTACCAGAAAGCACACACACTCCCTTCATCCTGGGCTCTAATTTTCATTGCAGTTTAGCACTAAATGTATATCTTGTTTTTATTTATTTATTTTTCCCATAGTGCTATTGAAAGTTAAGCAGAAGCTGGTCTCTGGAACATATTAATTCACATTAAAGTATGACTGTCTTAAGAACTATTACATTTGGAGAGACTTGTCTGCTATTTGGGGTTTAAGAGGGTTGAAGGAATGGGCAATCTTGTAGACTCTTTAAGATTCTCTCCATGTTGGCAGCTGCCTTAAGCTGCTATTGATTTAGCCATATTCTTTTTTTATTGATAACTTTATTATCCAAAATTAGATACATTGTATGAGCAAATATTGTGTTGCTATCTCCATTTCCCTCCTCCCTGGCATACTGGATCAATCTATGGGGTGGGGGTTATGGATAGCACCGGAGGCAGCCATATTTTCCCTCCATATTCTTTTTTTCTTTATTATCCATAATTAGATACATTGAATGAGCAAATAATGAGTTGGTATCCCCATTTCCCCAATTTACCTCTTTCCTGTCCCCAAACAGCTGGGTGTCCTCCTCTGTGGGCAGTCTTGATTAGTCCATGGGGTAGGGGGTTATGGATAGTCTAGGAGTCAACCCAATTCCACTCCCCTTTGTATGTTGTTACTGAGGGGGCAATGTCTCTGGGAGTTCTCCTCAATCATGGCTCTTACAATCTTTCCACCCCCTCTTCTGCTCAGTTCCCTGAGTCATGGTGGGTGAATATTAAGGCTGCTTTATTGTTGAGGTCTTAGGGGTCTCTGTACTTCTGCTTTAGGTTGTGTTGAAATCAGTGTCTGTCTTACTGGCTTATCCTGTGTTGACGATTGGCTGTGGTTATGGGTGTCTTGCTTATCCCACATCTGCAGGGTTTCATATGGATCCCTCATGGAAGATCTGGTATACCTCATCTCTTGCCTGTATGCCGGCTATCGGCCTTCGGTTTGTTGGTAGGGTTGGAGGAGCCATAGCTCTCTCTATGCCCTCTGAAAAATACAATTTTTGAGAATTCTGAAGTTTTCTGAAAGCCCCAAGTCCTTCTCCCTCCTTCACTGGTTATTTTTGTCTGAGCAAGGCTGAGGGAAAGTTGTTGTGGACAGAGGTAATTGGCAGATAGGAGGTACTTGTGAGCCTAGAGTTAGCATGCTGGGGATACTATGTCCACCCTACCTTTATACATAGGTGTAGTAGTCAGCTCACATGCAGCTGGGATGAACCTCCAAACTAGGCAATGTTATGGGAGGAAAAGATTTATTGAAGTTACAGATTCAGGGAAAGTTCCATAATGGGGAAAGAGGCCGACCCCCTTTCACAGGTCCAAGCAGAGAGAGAAACCCATCACCAATAGCACATACACACCAACAAAACAGGCAGGGGGAAAGAGAGAGATTTTCTCTCCATTTATATAGATTTAGGGTGGGGTCTTACACCCTTTCCCAGACTTGTTGATTCTCTGAGTCTCTGTAATTTCCTTCCTGAATGGGCATCCCAGGAAGGAATAGGTTTCTAGCTCTCCAGAGCTTCCTTACGTTCTATCCCCTACTGAGAGGGCCATCTTACTGTAAACAACCTCAGAGATCCACCAAAGATTACTAAAGAGGTCAAGTTGATGACAAAACTTAAACATCACAAAACCAGAGTCTTCAGGGTTATTTCAAGGAGTCTTTGGCTGTCCCTGTGTTTTGGGCCCTCACTGTGTTACTGTTTGAGGCCCATTTTGCCTGCTGCCCAACACTGAAGTACTAGTTTTACAAAGAGAGTTTATTCCCAAGGTGGCCAGAGTCTCAAATCTGCCTCCCCAGTATAGGGTTCAGGGATGCTTGTGGCTTTAAAGAAACAGGGTGGTCTGAGGCAGGGGAAAGATACGGTTCATTGTTAGAGTGCTTGCTTACCATGGGCGCAGACCTGGTTCAATCCTCAGTCCCACAAACAAACAAAGGTGAAGGAGTTGTTCTGAGCTTGCTGTGAGCAAGCTGTGGCTCCCTATAGGATACTTGTTTAGGACATGGTAGTTTCAGCATGCTTTGAGGGTAGACTTGTTGGCCTTTTTATTTCATGGGTCACATGAGTGTAGCCAGTGATGCTGGACATAGAAACTGATGGTCCAGGGGCAAGGAAAATGAAACTGAGCCAAATATTAGGAAGACACAGCTCAGGGAGAAGAAAGGAGAAAGATATCCAAGGTAGCCTTCATATGGCAGGACTGGCTAATTCCTCAGTATTAACCACTTACACAAGCATGCTAGTGCGGATGAGGCACTCTTGCTGTTAATAGAGTGTGTGGATGTTAAGCGAGTCCTCTTGGGGATCTCCAACAGTCTCATTGTCTCAGCTGGTTTATTCTTAGAGGCATTATGGGGAAGGCATCCTGGATCGTGATCCACCTGGGCTCTGTGTGTAACATTGTTGGAAGAGTGAAGGGGCAGGAAAGAAGGTGTACCACACTTGGAATGGGTGACAGGCTATAAATTAAGCCCCCGGGAGTGCATCTGGTCTTTTAAAGTGACGACGTATACATTCCAACAATAATCACCATATCCACTCCAGCTTCAGAGTGCCTTGACATAAGCCTACTCTATAAAAAATTCCATCTGCCAACACTTACTGAGCAGTAGTATCTCATAGGGGAATGACACGTTGGTCAGTCTGCAGTCAAAACTGTGGTGATTTGAATGTAAACAGTTTCCCATAGACTCAATACTTTATCCCCAGTTAGTGGTGCTATTTGGGAAGTTTGTGGAATTTAAGAGGTGGATTCTTGCAGGAGGAAGTGTGCCACTGGGGGGCAGGCCTTGGAGTTTTATAGTCTAGCCCCCACTTTCTCTGCTTCCTCTCTGGAGGGACTATGACTTCTCACTCTGGCCTGCCAGGATGGATTCTACCCTCTGAAACTGAGAGTTGAACTCACACGTGTGAGTTGTTTCTGGCCAGGTATTTATTTTGAACAATGAGGAAGCATCTGGTACAGAAACAGAGGGGGGAACCGATATAAACCCTCTATTTGCTTTTATCACCAATTTAGAGGCCACAAGCCTGTGTAGTTCATTCTGATTTGCTTTTCTGTGGCTAATACATGCCGGAGCTGCTTTTCTGGGAGTTGAGACCAGTCAGGAAGTGCCACGTTATCTTCAGTAATTTGTTTTCTATTCAACCATATTACTTCTCACATGTAAAAATAACTTCTCAGCTGGGTGTGATGGCCACACCTTCAATCCCAGCATTTGGGGGTTGAAGTAGGGGAAATGCTTTGACAGAGAGTTCTAGGTCAGCCTGGGCTAGAGCGAGGCCCTGCCCCCAAATACCCCCACCATCCCCCAAAGACAAAAAATATCTTCCTTAATGACTGGAATGATTGTCTTGGTTGAAAAATTATTTATTTATTTATTTATTTATTTATTTATTTATTTATTCGTGTGTGTGTGTGTGTGTGTGTGTGTGCGCGCGCGCATGCGCGCACGTGTGGTGTGCATACGCATATGGATGCAAAAACAACCAAGAGGTTATGTCTGGGGACAAGCATTTGAGAAAGAAGGGTTTGGTCAGCATGGTGCAAGGCTGCTGAAGAATGAGTCAAACGGGGATGTGAATGAGCATAGGGAAAAGCAATAAAAAAAAGGCCAAAATGGGAAAGGACCAATGCTTTTATCCTTTTTTAAAAAAAGGATAATACAATTGAGTTCTAGGAAATGAATATGCAAGCCCATTTGATGTCTCTCTTCAGATAAGTATTAATTTCTGATACCATGCTCACTCTGAGTTGTTGTCCTATAACCACCATCACCTAATGCAGTTTGTTGAGTGTGGCATGTGGGTTTGGAATGAGTGAAAGAAACAGGAACTGAGCTTGGCATTGTGCTTGATGGTAGGAGCCACTTATAGGATGAAGATATATCTCATGAGAAGGCTATGTGACTCTGTTTTGAAAGCAGAGAGCCTGAGCTTGATCCTGCCTAGGTCGTTGTGATAATGTAAGTCAGGCATCCCATGTGAACATTTATACTTTCTATAATTGATAACAATTACTGACTGCCTTCTTCACGATCCTTACCTTTGCATGTATTTTAGTCTGAAGTGCTCAGGTAAGTCTCATACAGCTCTATGAAGTGGGTGGTATTTTTATTCCCTTCTCTCCCTTTTCCTTCCTCCTTTCCTCTTTTCCCCTTCCTTTTCTCTCTCTTTTTCCCTACCCCTTTTCTCCTTTCTTTAACCTCAATGATAGAAACAGGCAGAGGGAGATGAAACGACTTGTCCACTCTTATGTAGTTTGGAAGGGTTACAGAGGCAGGGATGCTCTTTTAGAACCACGAGTTTGCTATCAGACTGTATGTGGGCGGTTTGGTCTCCCTTCCAGATTGGAGTTCAACATCAGCTATGTTCTGATCAATATGAATTTGCTGGTTGAATTGGTGTCCTGTGTGGTTATGTTTGTGTGTTAGGTCCACTGTTGTTGGCTTTAAATTTTGACCAGAAGTGTGCCAGATTCTAGAATTCTGTCGTACACCACTTGTTTTCTCTTTTTAGGGTATGAACTGTTCGCATTCATCAGTCACATGGGAACATCTACAATGAGTGGACACTATGTTTGCCACGTCAAAAAGGAAGGAAGGTGAGTCTTCAGAATATTACTGATACCTGTGATTTATGGAGTCTGCACTGGGCACGGGCCTCTTCTCAGTGCTTTGCATGTTGTCTCTTTGGTTCTTACATTAGTCTTGCAAACAAACCTTTTATAGACAATACAAACAAACACTTTGTTTGCTTGTTTTTTTTGTGTGTAGTAAGACAGAGGCTTTTTGTATAGCTCATGTTTGCCTGGAACTTGTTATGTAAGCAGGTCTTGAACTTAAGATCCTCATGTCTCAGACTCCTGAGTACTAGGAAAAGAGGCCGGCACCCCCATGCCCAGTGAGATATATGCTTAATAGCATTTTACAAATTCAGACACTGAGGCTCTAGGGGGCTGAGTAGCTTGGTGTTAGATATTAAAATATTTGTGTTCGAGCTGGTATGAAAAGCCACTTTTTAGCATCGTTCAACGTGACTTCCCAAAATAAAGCAGAATATTGGCTGTATTTGAAGCCACCGTAGGGTTGCCATATTTAGCCCCCAAGACAAGAAAACCAGGATGCCCTATTCAATTTAAGTTTTAGATAATGAAATGCTTCAAATATTGCATGCCACAAATATTCCACAGGGTATACTTATATCAGCCAATTGTTTATTGCTTACCTGACATTCTGGTTGGATACCCCGGAGCCATCCAGGCACCCTGAACCTTCAATCCTTTGATGCAGAGCATCATGGATGCTTAAGTTGACCTGGAAGTTCAGGGTGAAGGGCGGATGAGGTGGTTGAGGTTGGAAGGCTGTTGTTCTCCTTGCACCTTCTCCAGGTGTGCCCTTCCTTCTGCTCCCACTGAAGCCTATGGTGGGCACTCTTTGTGGCTGTGTTCAAGCCATGTGGACACTGAGTAACACATAAGCTTGGCCTTCCACTGTGGAAGTGGTACGTGTTACCCAGGCTCAGTGGCTTCAGTTGTGTTCTGGTTTTGATGTGACTTTTAGTTTTGTCCTTTTAGTTTCTATATGATCACTGAGCACAGAACTTATATTGATGATGCTTCTTTGCCAAACATGGTGGTTCATTTAAATAGGGATAGCTTTCGCTGTCCATTCAGCAATAAAGTAGCTGGATGATCTCAAAAAAATAGGGATAGGTTGATTTCAATAAAAATTTCATTGTAAAAAATTAGCAAATATAAAAAATGTAAAATATGTACTTTGGAAGCTTAAAGAGATCAATTATATTTTGTAATGTTTTGAAATATTTTTCTTTATTTTTATTAGTATTCTTAGAAGAGGGTATGTCTATATATACACACTATACATATATATGCATATATATTTATAACTTTTATAAAATCTTAAATTATGTATAGGGTACCTATACTTTTTAAATTTGCTTTCCATGTTGTATTGTTGAGTTGTGATTCATATTATATCTTCATGTTATGTTGTGGTTATTTTCTGTTTTTTTTTGAGTTAGGGTTTCACTCTAGCCCAGGCTGGCCTGGAATCCACTCTGTAGTCCCAGGCTGATCTTGAACTCACAGTGATCCTCCTACGTCTGCTTTTTGAGTGCTGGGACTAAAGGTGTGTGCCACTATGCTTGGCTGTGATTATTTTCTTACTGCACCAAATAGTCTATGAAAAAAAATTTTAACAGTTGCATATTAGTTCAGTAGGCAGATGTTTCTGTCTGATTTCAAGCTACTTCTATACCTAAGGGTTAAATAAACACTAGTGTGTATAATCTTTTGACTCAGCATCTGAAACTATCTATGGAATTCTACAAAGAGAATTATGGAATAAATAATTTATCAGAGGCCACAAAAGTCTGATCCAAAGTTTGCATCCTGAACCATACTGTCTCTGTGATATGATGAACTATATATTTGGCCTTCAGTCTTGTTTCCCAAATCATCAGAATCTAGGGAAATGAGAGTCTTTTGTAAGCTAATGTACTGACTGTTATCTGGGGCACTTAGATGCTTTTAGCATGGCCAGAGAGACCAACACTTGACCATAGGAGCTACGAGAATCCAACTGTGAGGAGAATATAGGACTGAAAGTTAATTTGGTCATCAATGACCAGTGATTTAAACTTCAAGCTTCCATAAAAAACCCCAAGAAGTTCAGTGGAAGGGGTGTGAGGAGGGGCATCAAGAGAAGGTAATAAGAGGGAATGATCATCAAAATATGTTATATAGATATATAAAAACTGTCAATAGGAGCCGGAGAATTGGCTCAGCAGTTAAAGGCACTTGCTTGCAAACCTGATGGCCCAGGTTTAAATCCCCGGAACCCGTGTAAAGTCAGATGTACGAAGTGGCACATTGATCCAGAGAGCATTTGTTGTATGGCAAGAGGCCCTGGCACACCTATTCTCTCTCTCTCAAATAGATATAAAAAACTTGTCAATAAGTTATGAAAAATTGGGTAACGCTTTTTAAAAACTTAGTGAAAATAAATTAGATGGTGACAATAATGAAACAAACTCAAGACTAGGGTTCAGGGAGACTCTGTACCACTGTCATAGGCTCCTTCCTCTGCAGGTGTCACCTGGTGACATCCTTTAGAGGAAATGGATAAACTGAAAAAAATACCCCGACAGAATTTATTAACTACTTTTTGATTGAGCTCAAAAATCACAAAGCAGTGGCGATCCTTACCAGAATTCTGTCTTTTATACAGTGAATCGGAGTTACCTTCAAGCATCTGTTATTTCCATGTTCTACTCCATAGGGTGCAGTCCGCCTGAATCCTTCCTGTGCTCTGTCTTTGTTTTCAGATGGGTGATCTACAATGACCACAAGGTTTGTGCCTCAGAAAGGCCCCCTAAAGACCTGGGCTACATGTACTTTTACCGCAGGATACCAAGCTAAACCACAGACACACGGATTGGCGAGAAGAAACCAGATGCCTTTTTAATTTGCCAAAAAAAAAAAAAAAAAAAAAAGAAGCAGAAGAAGAAAAGAAAAAGGATGAACAAGCTGGAGCAGTCAGATACAGAGGACTTCAAGGGTGTTTGTAGTTATTTAAAGAGCACGATCACGTGACACCTCCTCACTAGAATGGGAAGAAGTTTCTATTGGTGACAGTAGTCTGTTGCAGTTTTATAGACTGCCAAGGAGAGGGTGATGGAAGCAGAGGCATTTCTACTGATGAAGCAGCATCTGCCATCAGCTGATCAAATGTGGGGTGTGTCCCCCGCCCTCTGTCTTACTTTGGGGGTCAGTGGCAGTGGCCACCAGAGAAACCAATCAATGTGGCCAGTAGTATGGCCTCACCTAATGTAATACATAAAAAGCCCACTTTTTTCATATTAAAAAAATCAGCTACTGAAGCTGGGCTTTATTTGTGGCATAGTTTTTTTTTTTCATTATCCACAATGAAGTCTGACCTATCCTGTATAATAGACTACCTGCAATGTGAGCTATTTTTAATTTAAGTCATACCAAACTTCATTCTACACTTGTGTGAATGTGTGTGAGAGTGAGTGTGTCAGACCTTTGTAGTCCATTAGGCGATCTGTGACAAGTTGGTTTTTGAGGTTAAGTGGTTGATATGAAGCATATCTGGACAAGGCAAGTCAATATTTTAACAAAACTATAACTCAGGAACAGTTCCAAACAAATTGATTCCAATTCAGTATTAAGTAGGTCAAAGGGCTGAGCCACCCTGTCAATGCCATCAACAAAGTCACTTGAGTGTGTGCCATTTGATGGTGATGTCAGATGCCCAGGTTTCTTTAGACTGTACTTTGCCAAAGGTAGATGGATTCTCTTTTTCTCAGTGGCTCATCCCCCCAAAAGGCACAATATTTATTTTTTGTTAGAAGAGCTAATCTTTTTTTTTTTTTTATCATGCCACACGGTAACTCTCTGGAATCATGTTGAATACTCAAATTTGTCACATTTTCTTTTTGAAAGAAAATCTTTGAGCTCTTCATCTGCCTCCATTTCTGTATTTTTCTGGACCTAGTCTTACCTCTGCCCTTGTTTGCTTTATTTCTTCCCAAATTGCTCTGACTGCTTATCTGCTGTGTCTCAAAGCGTGATCCTGGGCACTTTAAAGAATTTCAGATGTAAAGACATACATACCTATGACACCACAAAATCTCCTCTTCCGTTTGGTTATTTTGTTTATTGCAGCCTGGGATTAGAGCAGAGTTTTAGATATGATACAATGGGATGAAAACACTCATTTTCCAACTATTTTGCACCCAAATTCTAGGCTCTCAGGAACTTCTCATACAGGTTATTCAGTTAAATGAAAAAGGATTTAATGCTCTCTGCTTAACATTTACTTGTTTGATTGGAAAGGTCTTTCTAGAAAAATAAAGCAGCAGAATCAATTGGGTGAAAACAGCAGAGGCCTTGGATCAGGATGAGGTGAGTTCTCATTACAGTGGGGCTGAGTCTCACAGGAGGTCACATGTACCATGTAAGTGAGGGCTATGAGCCCAGCCCTGAGGCCTGGAAACCTGTGTGATGTCTTCACCTGGTGGTGTACCTTGGGCAACTTCACTCTCCCTGTGCCTCACTCCCCATCTACACAGTGATAGGATGACACTTCCCCTCTCTTTCTAGTCTGTAGAGAGATTGAACCTGAGGAGTTGTTACAGAACAGGAGGTGATTCCATGGAGTCCACTCCCTGCCTTCACTTAGCTGATGGGATGGCAGAAGGAGGAGCTCATGGTGCAGTCATTCTCCTCCACTGTCTTGGCTGATACCACCTTCTAGTTGTGTTAGGGATGCTCCGACCCCATGCTCAGCAGCCTTACAGAATCCTGTCTCCTGAGAATCATGGCTCCAGACACAGATCGACAATGATTTTCAGTGATGCTACAAAGCAAAGGCCTTTTGGGGGCACCAAGGGAATCATTGGAGGTTTGGATTGAAACATGGTCAAAGGTAACGTGTATTTTAAACAAAACAAAAAAATTTTTTATAATAAAACTTTGCAAAATCAATGATGTAAAAATCTGCATTTAAGATTATAGTCTATACATTATTTAATTTCACTAAGCGGAAAATTTAGCCCTTCTGATGCCCAAACATATTGTATGTAAATGTATTATGGCTGCCTTTCTTTTCCTGCCTCACAAAACAAAGGGCTATTTCTACAAGGCAAAGTTTTGTATACATGCTATTCTTTATTTCAGACTGAGAATTGGGAAGAACTGGAAGATACAATGGCTGTCTTTCTTGCTTAAAAATGTATTTATGTGTTTCCTGATATATACAGGCAGGTTTTTCTGGAATAGCAGTGGAGAATATACCACTTAATTTTATACATGTGTATTGATGAGAGATTACTTGTGATTGAAAACTGGAATAACACACGAGCTGTGTCAGCTGGTCCACTGTTAGGAGTCCTCTGTGTGAGGCTGGTGGTGTAACTGTGTCATTTCAATGTGTGTAGGTGTCTGTGAAAGGCAGAGCTTGCTTTCTGTGAATATCGGTTGGTATCAATTTGTGTAGAATACCAATGAATATGTCTTTGAAAAATGTAATACATGAAAGTGTTTTTTCTCTTTGTCAGTTGATCTAAACACCCAAATAAGGAATCAGAAATCCAGTTTGGTGCAGATGGGAATTTTCTTTAAGAGAAAAACAAGAACCTTGAAAGAATCATGTTTTCATGACCTTTGATATCAATGTTGCTTCAGTATTTTGGAATTAACTAGCCAGTGTTCTCAAACCTACAAGAGAACGTGCCTGCCGTGTCCCCAGAGCTCCATTGGACACTCTCTTTCCCTGAGCAGGAGCCTTACCTGCCTTCCACAGAGAAGAAAGCAAAGAACGACAGAGTGCCCGCATTGTCTCTTGACTCCATCTCTGAGGTGATGGATGGGGCAGAGTCACTTCACCTCTCTTGCTCATTGCCTTCTCAATGAGTGGATTAGACCAGAGAATCTAGCAAGACTCTTCTAGGCCTAGTATCTGGTTCTATTTTGAATTTCCAGTGGTTCCCGCTGGGAGCAGACATGTGAGCTGTGGGTCTCACTTAGAGGCTCAGGTTAGGCTACTTCCACTTATGTACCCAGGGCAGGACCTATGCCAGTTTTGATACCCATTCCTGCTTCAATTTGCTTTCTTTGGTAGTAGTTTTTCCCCTACTCTGGAACCTCACCACTTTTCATTCTGTGAGGTACTACCTTCAGTTCTGTCTAACATCTGTAGGGTGTTTTAAAATTCTGATGCCTTTATAGACAGCTGTGATCCTCAAGTAAGGGCGTACAAAGTTTTCTGTCCCTGAAGTCGTATCCTTGTCATCGCAAGCACCACAGCTGGTGAATCTCATCACCAATGCAGGCTGTCTGCAGGGAGCTGTCTGTCAGGGGATGGGGGAAACACAGGGATGAGATTAGATAATAATGTGAATTCTGTTCTTTAGGTCAGAAAATCCCAGGAGACAGAGCAACTGTCTGTATTCTTACGTGGATGTATAGAACCAGCTACTCAGTGTCACAGGGGTTTCTCACTCAACAGATCAGCCTCAAAGAATTTACACACAACTATGTAGACCTTTAGCGTGGAAGTCTCTAGTCACATGTGGCAAAAGACCACTTGGGATCTGGATGGCCTAAACTAAGATTTCCTGCCTGGAAGGCTTCATACCAAAAAAGAGTATAAATATTTAATCAATGTTTTATATTGATTAAAAATGACACAAGGGATATACTGATTAAATAGAATAATAATTTAATAAATATTAAAGTTAATTTTACCCTTCTCACCTATTCTTAGTGTGGCTACAGAAAAGCTTAAAATCAGATCTGTGACTAATACATTTCTGTTAGACAGTGTGTGCTAGACTTCTGGTTGGTGAGGCAGACAGTGGGATATGATGGGTAAGAAAGTTACTCTACAGAGAATCCAATGGAATCAACGCAGATGTCTATGCTGGAGTCAGGAACATGTGAGGCACTGGATACCTTCCAGAAGGCACAGGACTTTTCTGCCTTAAAAAGCTATATATATTAAACAACAAAAGCAAGTACACCACAAATGTTCCTCTTTTGGCTTTGCTCTGAGCTGCTCTGAGCCTTGGCATCTATTTTCCCAGTGTCTTCCTGGTGCATGGATATTAGCCACAGAGGAGGTTGGACTTGTTGTTACCTCAGGCAACATTCTCTTGTGGTTTCCCCCTCTTCAGATGTGTGGTCTGTTCACAGCTGGAGGTGCAGAAATGCTGTCCCAATCTGTCCATTTCTCTTGGCCTGGGCAGAGGCTGAGCTTATGGCCCATGTCCACCCGTCCTGCAGGTTTGATGTCAGTTCCTGAAAGAATTTGTATTGTTTTCTTTTGCATTAGTCACAGTTGTTGTTTAAAGTATTTCAGATGTTTTGGGAGAGTATTTGCCTGTGATGGAAAGAGATGGATGGTTTATTGCTTTGATTGTTTTAAATTAAAAGCTATTCTCACAACCCGAGGTCCCTCTAAGTCTCTTTTTGTTCTATTTCTTTTTAAAAAAAGTTAAGAAAATTGATTATACCAATTAAACTCCTCTGATGGTGGTTCTCATCCATCAAAGGAGTGGGGGGGGCTTGAGACAGTGACTGGTGTATTTTTTGTTAGGATTTTTTTTTTTTTGATGTGGTCTGGCAGCCAGATATTCAGTGCTGTACAAGAGGGAGGGATCAGGGCAGGGGAAGACGACATCTTTTGGACATTCCCTGCTGTATATCAAAGCATATATAGGTTTCTATCAGCTACTTTCTTGTTTCAGGGACAAAATACCTGGTCAGAAGCAGTTTATGGAAGGAAAGGGATTATTTTGGCTTACGGTTCCAGAGGTTATAGTCAGTGATGTCAGGGAAAGCAAGGCAGGAGCAAGAAGCTGGCATCATATCATCATATTAGCAGTGAGGAAGCAGATAGCTCCAGATGAGCTCTCAGCCAGCTCTCTCTCCTTTTGGTATAGTCTGGGGCCACATCCATAGTTAAGGTGGATCTCCCACCTCAATTAGCCTAATCAAGATACAATCCCTCACAGGTGGTTCTAGATCCTGTCAGGTTGGCAGTTGTTGTATTCAGGTACACGTTCCTGGGATGAACATCTAAACCAGACACAGCTTAGGGGAGGAAAAGATTTATTTTAAGCTTACAGATCCAGGAGTTCTATTAAATGGCAGAAGAAGCTGATTCCCATTCATAAATCCAAGCAGAGAGACACCAGCAAACAGCCAGCACAACAAGCAAGTACAGCCAGAGCTCAAAACTTCTCTGCATACATTTGGGTTGGACATCAGATCCATCCCCAAACACACCTTGGGGCTGGACCCCAGGATCTACCCACAGTGACACCTCTTTCAGCCAGGCAGCTGGAAACCCAAGTTATAAGCATTAATAAAACACCTGAGTCTATTGGGGGACATACATTCAAATGACTACAACAATTAACATAAATCATTACAAGGTGTAAACAGAGCCCTCCTTTCCTCCCCCCCCTCCGTGGTCCTGGTGCTCAGTTGGTTGGAGCCTCCCTGGTTCAATTAAAAGCAGAATGGACATGTTAGCCTGGGAGATTTCAGCATGTCTATGCCACCACATTGTTAAGGTGTATGAGTTTCCTACAACTGCCATGACAAATTCCCACAAATTAGTAGCTTAGAACACTTAGGAGGCTAAATACTTTTGGAGGCTAAAATTCATGTGTGGTAGTTTCAGGAAGAACCCCTCCCTGCATTTTACAGAGACTTCTCACATTTGCTGATTAGCCTTTTGATGTCATTGGCGTCAACCCTGCCTTCTACTTCCACATCTCTGGATGCTTCCCTCTTATAAGGGGCCTTGGAATTATGTTGACTCACCCAGATAATACAGAACAATCTCTTGCTGCGTACCTGTAATCCTAGCACCTGAGAGGATCAGGGGTTCAAGGTCATTCCTAGCTACACAGCAAGATAGAATCCAGCCTGGGCAACCTAGATCTTGTCCACAAACAAATAAAACAACAACAAAACTCCCCTTAACTATGATATCTTTCTCCATGTCAGGTAGCATAGCCATGAGTTGTAGAGTTCAGAGTGTGAACATCTTTGGGGGGAGGATATCATTTTGCTTACCACATGGGTGTGTTAATTTCTGTTTTAAAGTACATCTATGGGGTGGGGAGAGGGTTCAGTGATTAAAGCACTTACCTGCAAAGCCTAAGGATCAGGATTCAATTCCCCAGTACCCACATAAAGCCAGTGTTGTATGCATCTGGAGGCCCGGGTATGTCCATTCTCTGTCTGTCTGTCTTCTCTCTATATTTCTCTGCTTCAAAAATAAAGAAAAATATAATTTTAAAAGTACATCTATTTGTTGCTCAAAGTTTTTAAATGAATGAGCCTATACAGTTTTAAAAATCTAAATAAATGGTTGAATTCAGTACTGGACCATATGTTTTTTTGGGAGGGGCCAAGGAAGGGAAGGGTTGGGATATAACATAGCTCAGGAAATCCTGGAATTTTAAAAAATAATACTTGCAAGCCAGTTGCTACTCACATCACCCACTTTACCCATCATGCCTAATGGAAGAGTGTGCTAGACCAATATGCCATGGAATCTTTGATTTTCAAATGTAGTTAGTAACAGACTTCTGTTGTAGGGGTAAAGTCTTTAATTATTTTATTGACAGTTTTTGTAGATGTAATTTTTTTTGGTACATAATCCCCTCCCATTGTAGCAGGAATGTCTGTGGAATGATGACTCCAACCCCAGCTATGAGTGGAGGAGTGGTTCTGAGATAGCTCTCAAAGAGCTGTGGCCCTGAGTTTAATTTGCAGCTTCATTACATACTCTTTGGCCAAGCAAGCGGGGATCGGGTGAATAAGTCGTTTCCAGAAGTAAATTGTGTGCCAGTTTGCAGTCTTAGCAGGCGTAGTTGGCAAGGTCGGGGGTGGTGGTGGTGGTGGTGGTGGTGGTGGTCGTGTTGAGCCCTCTGGGAAGTCTCAAACATTTTCATACATTCTCAAATTGCCGAATACCTGGTCATTGTGTAGTCAGGTTATCAGAACTGTTGCCAGGTTACCATCTACTTTACCCATGCTGGGGGCCAAGCAGCCCCCAGCTGTTTCTGGGACTTTCCAGTCCATGGGACAAGAAGAAAAGGCTGAGGCTCTGCTATACTAAATCAACCTTTAACATTGATTTCTACCTTACTTACCTTAACAGTTGCCTTTATTTCATTACCTCCTCTTCAATTTAATGATCATGAATTCATAATATTTTTTATTTAGGAACATGTATATATCTTATGTATTTTTTCCCTATGTTTTCTGGTATCCCACATTGAATTCCTCAAGCTTCTGCTGTGCATAGACTAGTCAGCTTCTAGAGTGACTACAGCAGGGCCGTAGTGTTCTCATTAGGGGGCAGGTGTCCTCCAGAGCTTGACTTGAGGGGATCCTCTAGGTCCCTGGTGCCTTGTTAGCTGTTACAACTGGCTGAGGATGCTCTCTCTCTCTCTCTCTCTCTCTCTCTCTCTCTCTCTCTTTCTTCTTTCCTTCTTTTCTCTCTTCTCTTCTCTTTCTTTTCTTTTCTTCTTTTTCATCTTAGGGCTGAGCTCCAGATTTGCCCTAAATATACCTTGGGATCAGACTCTTAAGATCTGTTCCTTTTTATATAATTTTTCTTGGTAGGGCTTTATCAATTGGAGGCTGGAGATTTAGGCCTGACTTTATGAGGCCACACATTTAAATTATTATATTTTGTCTTTGGCCCCCATAAACACCTGACCATCTTATATATTGCATTTTTTCTAACTTTAATTTTTACAATCTCCATAGTAAGGTATAGCAAGGAGAGATTAGACAACACAAATCAGTAACTATTAGGTAAACATAGCCAATGAGGGCAATTTTGAATTTCTGATTCAAAGGCAGGCAGTGGCTGACTAACCAGGGCCAGGCAGAGGCAGAAGGCATGAGTTAATGTAAGAGCTTAGTACTGTAAGTCAGCATCAGACAAGGGAGCCTATATTTTTTGGTGGTTATATTCTCTTACTTGGTATAAGACCCATGTAGGCAGCCAAAATTAATGATGCATTAAATTTTCAGAGGTCAGTAATGGCTCTGTAGGAGAGACTCTTAGGGACCTGTAAGAGCTTTATGACTCAGCATTGTGTTATCTGTCAGGATAAGTTAAAGGCCATGCTGACCATGTGGCTTTCTTTCTTTTGGATGTGACTCTCCTGTTCCGGATAATCTGATTCGGAGTCCATCTTCAGGTCTCCATATCTTCCCTGATCAAGAAGACAGGCAATTTACTAGAGGCTAGAAGCTAGAGGCGTCCCATCATTTCCTGTGGATTTTTGACCTGGGAGCAAGAACCAAAATATTAGTTATCCTTGTAATGCCAATGTTTCCGATTGACTTTGGCTTTTACATATGGTTACTAACCACTCAGAGGGACTGCACACATCTGATTAGCAAAACAGATCTAGTTAAAGAAGTATAGAACATATCTGATTAGCAAAGCAGATCTGGTTAGAGAATGACATAAAAGTTTAAAATCATTTTGATAAACATTTAAGTTTAGTTGTCAGGTGACAGTGTAAGTCATATCTAGAACATAGGAAGTAGACACATTTTAAGTATCCATCAGTTATAAGTACAGGCAGAACATGTTACTACTCTGAAAGCTATTTTATCAAAAACTTTAAATCGATTGATTGGTTCCAGAAATTTTATATCAGGAAAGACAAGACAGTATCAAAGCTTGGCATCTGTCTTTGAAAACATTGGCTTGTACTTATGTAAGGTACCAATTAGCCTGAAAAGCTGGAAGCAGAGCAGCAGAGTTTAAGATCATTTTAAGCAATGAAATTAAGATACCAAAATGAGACGATTTCATAAGTAAAATGTTCACTGAGACTGTCTGGTGTGGTACCCTGCTAATGTGGCATGGAGGAAGTAGGGTTCTGCTGAGTCTGGCAGGCTTCTGGGACTGTCTCCTTCTGATAAGGAAGTTGAGGCAAAGTCCGAGGGCCCCTGTAAATCTTAGCAATCCTGAAAACTCCAGCGCCCAGGCAGACCACAGCTGTCCGATAAGATAAGCAGTTCAAAGCCTAATTTAAGTAGAGCATGAGACTCTTAATCTCAGGGTCGTGGGTTTGAGCCCCACGTTGGGTGCCAGTTCCGGGTCCATGGGTTACTTAGGGGGTTGCAGCGCATATCAACTCCCTGTTCCCCCACGGGAGCTGGGTGAACAGTGGCTTGGAACAGCTGTGAGCTGAACGAGAGATGAGACTCTCGGGAGAACGTGGCAGTGGGCAGTTCTCATTTTATTGGATAGATAGCAGTTGCTTATATAGAGAAAAGTCAGAGGTAGAAGCATAGGAAGCAAGATCTGTGGGCATCTCATGAGTTTGATTGGTAGGGGCCAGTATCCTTTGGATACCTAATTTACATAGATAAATTGAGGGGGCTACATGACTCTATACATGGATACAGACATGGATAGAATGGTGATGTTAGCAGAGGAAATGTAACCTTATTGTTTAGGTTTGTTATTTGCAGTTGGATTAAATTAGGCTTTGAACTGCTTATCTTATCGGACAGCTGTGGCCTGCCTGGGCGCTGGAGTTTTCAGGATTGCTAAGATTTACAGGGGCCCTCGGACTTTGCCTCAACTTCCTTATCAGAAGGAGACAGTCCCAGAAGCCTGCCAGACTCAGCAGAACCCTACTTCCTCCATGCCACATTAGCAGGGTACCACAGTCTGGTTACATACAGCTTAAGAATAGAGAAAAAAAATCTTATCATTGTTGACCTAAACCAGTCTGATTTAAACATATGTTACATTTTGACAAGCATAAAGTAATTTTTTAAGTAAGCACCTTTAACCATCAAGCCATATTTATAACTTAACATGAGTAATATTTATGACTATAAAATATATGAAATTTATACAAATTATTCCAATATTATTTGTACATAGCAGGTTTTCTTAGGGCAAGGGGAGTTTCCTCAGTTCTTCTATAAACAAAGTTAAAATGACTAAATCATTTTTATAAGACTTAGATGATATTTACAAATATACATATAGACTTTATCTAGAATATACATATCATTTGCTGATTTTGGAGCCTCTTTCCCTTTCAGTCCTCTGAAACACATTCTAAAAGTATGAAAGCAAGTTAGAACATTAGAAATTTTCTGACAAACTCATTATCAAGTACTTTTGAATCTAAGCATAAAATTTTAGGTTATTTTCTGTTAACAGTTTCATAGAACCATAGAGAAATAAACTTGAAAACAGTTACAACAAATTTCTTATAAGAAGTTCTTTATCTGTCTACAGCAATTATGCAGACTGACCCATCCTCATCCTGGGGCCAGGTCCCGAGATGCCCTGTGCCTGCAGCCCCCTAGCTCCGCAAGGCATGGAAGCCAGAAAGTTATATTTTCAGCTTTGGGCTCTGGGCTTGTGAGCAATTGGGACCCTGACACCCACCAAGCGAAGAGGGAGGTGTAGAGAGGACAAGGCTGCAACCACAGCAGCATCTGGAACTTGGGAGAGATCTCAATAGGAATGTGATTTAGCCCTTTCTAGTTTAACTTTTCCTAATGGACCCCCCGCCTTGGCCCCCCTCTTCTAGTAAGATCTGTATTGTAGCCTGGCTCTCCCTCCTCTTCTGTGGCCCTGGGCCTAGCTGTTCCCAGGCACAGCTAGTCTCTCCTTTTCAGGGAGATGAATAGTGGGGGTGAGGAGAGACCTCTGTCCTTGAAGCTTCTTATTTTTCTCTGGGTTCCAAGGCAGTTTTCTTTTTGTTTTACAACTTTTTAGGTCAGAACGAGAAGGAAAGCAATTAGAAGCCCTGCCGGAGGCAGGCATTTTGCTAGGATCAGGTGCAGAGACATGCCATAGTCCAACAAGTGGTTAATATTTCACCCCATCCTTAATTGTTAATTCTCCATCTGCCTGGGGAGGAGGGGGCTGTTGCCAAATCAGTAATCATAGGCTTAGGAACAATGTTCACAGATCTTTTGCTTCTCTGGACTGGGCAAGGGGTTCTGGCTGGATGCAGTCCTCCAGAGTTTCCTTGGGAAGCCATTTAATATTAAAGTTGGCCATCTTAACCCACAGTGGGTGTTTAATTTTCCTGGTGTCATTTTAGTATCATAATCTCCTGAATATCCCTTTCTGAAGTGTATTTTCTCATGTAGTCCAGGACAGTAGGCTTGGCGGAGACTTGCAGTGAACTTTTCCGCTCTGTTGGTGTTGCTGAACAGACACAAAGATAAAGGCTTCTTGGCAGGTACTGTTCAGGACAAAAACCATTCTGTAGCCTAGGCTGTGAGCCACATACCTACATAAGCACACACATCCATTCCTTCATTCATTTAGAAGTTATGCATTCCCAATTTAAATTCTTATCCTATCTATAATCAATAACCAGTGTCACCTTGGTATCATATTGAGGCCAACACCAATCTGTTTTCATTTGAGAGCAGTGCCACCTCAGCCACATATTGAGGTTTTGGGTGTAATCTGTGGGGGATCAGCCC
Organism: Zapus hudsonius; assembly: GCA_004024765.1. Lineage (NCBI taxonomy): Eukaryota > Metazoa > Chordata > Mammalia > Rodentia > Dipodidae > Zapus > Zapus hudsonius. Next base: position 36,143 of record PVHP010005916.1, read on the forward strand.
ATTCGGCTCTAACTGACAAGTTCCAGTTTCCATTTCAATTCCAATTCCCAGGGGGAGTTCTTACCTGGTCTCACCTTCTTCCACTTGGGGGCCTCACAACCCCCCCCCCCTGGGGTCTGCTGGACCCTGAAATCATATCGGATGTGTGCACTTCTTGGTTCCAAAGAACTTTGGCAGGCTGAGAGGCATGGGAGCAGCAGCCCCTCCCTGACCAATGGGGTCCTAGAGAAGGACCATATCATTGGGGCCTCCAGAGAAGCAGCTGGAATGTCTCTGGAATGATGACAACAGTAGTTATGAATGGAAGAGAGGAGGTTTATTCTCAAACCTGGGATCCACAGTTGAGATAGCTCTCAAAGAGCTGTGGCCTTAAGTTTAAATTGCAGCTTCTTTACGTACTCTTTGGCCAAGCAAGCGGGGATGGGGTGAATAAGCCATTTCCAGAAGTAAAATTGTGTGCCAGTTTGCAGTCTTAGCAGGCATTGTTGGCAAGGTCAGGGATGGTGGTGGTGGTGGTATTGAGCCCTCTGGGAAGTCTGAAAAGTTTTCTTTTTCTTTCTTTCTTTTTTTTTTTTTTTTTTGGTTTTTCAAGGTAGGGTCTCGCTCTAGTCCAGGCTGTCCTGGAATTCACTATGTAGTCTCAGGGTGGCCTTGAACTTGTGGTGACCCTCCTACCTCTGCCTCCCAAGTGCTGGGATTAAAGGTGTGAACTACCACAACTGGCTTCAAACATTTTCAAACATTCTCAAATTGCTGAATACCTGGTCATTGTGTAGTCAGGTTATCAGAACCGTTGCCAGGTTACCATCTACTTTACCCATGCTGGGGGCCAAGCAGCCCCCAGCTGTTTCTGGGACTTTCGAGTCCATGGGACAAGAAGAAGAGGCTGGAGGTTCTGCTATACTAAATCAACCTTTAACAATGATTTCTACCTTTGTCTCTAATTCACCATTGTCTTCTCTTGTCCCCTATCTCATCCTCTTTCTAGTGAACCTCTTCTTATTACCAATTAGTCCCTCTCCTACTGTGTGTGTGGGGGGGTGGGTGGGTGGGTGGAGAGAGAGAGAGAGAGAGAGAGAGAGAGAGAGAGAGAGAGAGAGAGAGAGAGAGAGAGTGCTACTGAGTTTAATTAGGGTTGCCTGCAGGAACATGGGTGAGGGATTATTTCCCAAAGCATGTGTAATTTATTAGTGGCTACACTTGAGGAAAATCTCTCCCACTCCCTCAGGGACCATTAACTGCCAATAATAACCCCTTAGGGAAGGATGAGGGCCTCATGCCATCCTCTATCTTGCATGGCAGAATGTTGAGGGCCAATATTGTGCAGGTCTTGTGTAAGTAATAATAGTTTCTGTGAAGTCATGAATGTAAGAGTCCCATCATGTCCTGAAGACAGCATTTCAAAGCATTCTTCCCCATGCTTGGCTCTTCCATTCTTTCCGACCTCTCTCTTTGGCAGTGTTCCCTGAGCCTTGGAAGGGTTGAGAGAGATGTCTCATTTAGTGCTGAGCATCGTACAGTTGTAGTGAGGAAATGTACTAGGAATCAGTGGTCCACTCTCTCTCTTGTGCAACCAATCATTTGAAAATCTTGGGGAAGTCTTTCTTTTTGGTGGGGAGGAATGGTTTAATGGTAGGAACAGAGAATGCAAGCATGCAGTCAAATCCTAATCTCCCATTGACTTTGGTAAGTGTGATCTTGGTAAGCACTTGCTATCCAGAGACTCAGTCTTCTTCTCTACAATAGGCACAGTGATACCCACAGTGAGCAGATGGGTTCTGTGATGCATCTGACAGTCTGGAGAACACAGCATTTTTTAGGTCACCATGTTAGGACTTTGGTTCTATAGAGTTTTGAGCCCTTGTTTCAGTCTCAAGCATTTCCTAATCAAAATTATACCAACATTGATGACTTGTTTCCAAAAGTACTTTTCTGGAGACGATGCCATTGAGTGAATTGATTTGTTAATTATCACAGCATGGTTTACCACTTGATGAGCAATAAACACCTACTCTGTGCTGTGCTTGTTCTGCTTTAAATGTGTCTGTAAGCAAAGCGGGTAGGGCTGGGCAGGAGATTCAGTGAATAAGAGCACTCTGGATAAATATGAAGACCTGAACTCCACATCCCGAATCCATATTTTTAAAAAAGCCAGGATGGCATATATGTCTATAAGCCCAGTGCTGACAGAATAGGATACAGGAGAATCATTGTGGTGCCCTGGTCAGCCAGTCTATACAAAAGGCAGAGAGCTGCAGGTTTAATGAGAGACTTGTGCCAGGGAAATAGATGTGAAGTGATGGAGAAGGATACCCATGCCTTTCTCTGACTTCTGTGTGTGTACACAGACCTTGTACATTTGCACACATATGTGCATACACCACACACATCAAAAAACTGAAATAAAAATAAAGTGGGCAAGGTCTTTGTCCTTGTTTTGAGCAGAGAGAGCAATTGAGAGAGTAATAGATAAATATCCACTAAACATAAAAAAACAACTCCATTGTATGATGTGTTAAAATCTATTGAGTGCCATGGAGCAAGGGATGGAGGCAGATTGCAGCAGTGTAAATAGAAGTCTGAGATCTGAACCAGGGCTCGAGGACAGAGGAACACCTGGATCAATGTCTAGGAAGTGGCTGTGGTTGGCAGAGGGAATAGCTGATAGGTGGCTGCATATCCAGTATTTCAAATGAGCAGCAAACCGTAAGGGGGAGTTAGGGGGACAGGAAGTCAAAGAGCTGTCCTGGCCCCAGGAGGCTGTTGAGAGGGTGGGACTCGGGGCAGAGCAGGACATTGTAGGTCTTGAGCAGTGCAGTGACCTGGAATTTTAGGATTGCCCTTTGTTTATACTAGATGATAGGCAAGCAGGGATGGAAGTAGGGGCTACTGTGGTGAGCAAGGAGAGGAGACCATGGCTTCGAAGGTGGAGGCATATAAGTAGGGGGGGTCAATGTGAAGGTAAGACCAGCAGGACTTCCTGATGGATAGGGGTATGAGGGAAAGGAACTCTGAGTCTGACCCCCCATATTTTTGTTCTGAGTATTGAAGAATGCTATTGCAGTCAACTTAGGCAAGGTGGGGAGATGAATGATCAGGAACCCAGATCATGTTGAGTTTGAAGTCCCTCTTGGACCTTTATGGTTGATGATGAGTAAGATGCTCAATGCATAGCTCTGGATATGGGGCTGAAAACACACACTTGGGAGTGACTGGCACTTAGAGGGTTGTAAAGGATTGGTCTGGGGACAGTTCCCAGTGGAGCGAGATAGGAAGGAGAGCAGAGACACTGGGTCAGTGACAACAAGCTCTCTGCTGAACCAAGACTCATGAACGTCCACTAACTGTTCTTTCTATATTAAAGTCAGATGAGGCAAACACTGACCATAAGATTGATCTGTTTGGAAGTCACAGTGTCCTCTGTGGGAGCAGTTCTTAGAGGAAGGATGGAAGGAGGGAGCTTAAGAGAGAATGTAGGGGAGGAACTGCCCACAGTAGGTGCAGGGGATGTTTCAGGATTTTTATTACAAGAAGCGAAGATAGTGGGTGGTGGCTGACAGGAGGCAGTATGTAGCTTAAAGAAGTGGTTTTGAGATGTGAGAAGTAATGTGTCCTGTAAGGGAACACATTATTGAAGACGAAAGAAATACGGAAGATTTGCTGGTTCATTGTGCTTGATCAGGCCAGAGGGATGGTATCTGAGGCTGAGGCTGACGGGGTGATGTAGACAGAGTCATAGAAATGGGGCAGCAGGAAGGAGGCAGAGACAAGAATGCTATGCATCCAAGGCCTTTCTTTGCTGCTTTAACTTGCTCAGTGAACTAGGAAATGAGAGTGGCTAAGGAAGTCTCGAGATTCCAAGAGAAGAGGAGTGAAATAGTTATGCAGTTGAATTAATTTTAATATTTTATATCTTTATTCTTTCTAACTGAATGAAATGAGTTTAATTGGTTTCACTTCTGAAGGTTTTATGAGGACAGTTAAAGTCATTAGTTTGGAATCCTTGCTCTTACATTCTAGCAGCCATCATTTAAATGGGTTTTGGCTTCACCAGGCCAAGTTTTGTAAATATATAAAATATATATTGTGTCCCTCTCTCTCTCTCTTTCTTTCTTTCCTTTCCTTCTTTCCTTCTTTCTTTCTCTTTCCTTCCTTCCTCTTTCTTTATTTTCCCTCTTTCTTCTCTCTCTTTCTTTCCTCTTCTTTTCCCCCACCTCCTCCTTCTTAATAGGATCTCACTAAGTAGCCCAGGCTAGCTTGGAACTCATAATCTTCCTACCTTAGTCTCCCAAGTGCTGGGGTTACAAATGTGCATAAAAATCCCTGACTGATTTTTTGGGGTCAATTTCTCAATAATACCAAATTTTACCATGAGCAATATTAGCTACCATCTTGGCTGCTTTTTTAACAACTTCCATAAATATAGATAATATACAATGATCATAATCCCCTCCCACCACCTCCTTTTCCCCTTCCCAGATCCCCCTCCACTGAATACCATCTGTTTTCCAACACTATAGTCTCTTCTATTTTGAAGTCATCATTTTTATACCCCTGTTATGCAGCTTTTGTGTACCTAGTGTCAGCCACTGAGAGGTCATGAATATCAAAGCCACTTTGTGTGTGGAGGACAGTATTGCACATCACTCCTTCTTTGGCTTTGACTTTTATATTCTTTCTTCCACTACTTCTACAATGGTTCCTGAGCTTTGGAGGGTGTGATAGTGATGCCTCACTTAATGAAGAACACTTCAATGTCACTTCTCAGCAGTATTGTGAGTTTTGAGGCACCCAAGTTGTCACTGCCATCTGAAAAGAGAAGCTCTTCTAACCTCAAATGAGAGTAACATTCATAGATGGGCATATATATTAGTGTTTAAAGAGAAGCTTCGTGGGCATACTATATCCATTTAGCCAGACAACAGTAGTCATTTCACACGTAGGACTTCTGACCTACCCAGCTTTTGACTAGGATTTCAGTACCAAGCAGAAATTCCCTCCCATGGAGTTGGACTCAAGTCCAATCAGAGAACAGTTGGTTTTCCCCATAACAGACATGCCACCATTGCACCATTTGGTACATTTGGCCTGGTTGGCCATCCATAACTTTAGCTTTCAGGGTCAACTGATGGTTAAGACCATTGATAAGTTTTTTTCTCCAACAGGCTGCATAGCTCTTTCCAGCCTCCTCCAACTAGTCAACAGGGGGACTTCGGGCTCATCTCCAGCTTGATTTCTCAGTGACCTGCAGCTCCAGCATGTGGAGTCTTCAGCAACAGGGTCTTCCCATCCTGACTTGGCTGGCTCTCTAACCCACTTTTACCTGGGCCCAGGTTTTGCAGGCTTGGAGAGGAGGTATCCTCTCTAGTCAGTTAATCTTGGAGACTTTTTTTTTCCTCTTGAGAACAGATTACGCTGTTTTGATTATTAGGTGTAGTCGTTAGCCATGGATTGGATAAAATGAACAGGAAGCATGGGATGAGGCTGTTCCTTGGGTAAATGGTAAAGTGGAAACATTGCTCTGTGTATCTGGCTGAGGTAAAGGTTCTCTTCCTTCCTGGTTCCCCTTTCACAGAACTTGGACTGGGAAAGCTGGTCTTCACCTACCTATGCTCACGAGAGTAAGTTCAAGTCAGAGGCCTATGGAGGGGCAGTAGTTTAGTTCTATAAGGAAAAACACTAGAGTGAGCCATGGTTTCCCTAAATTTGTGATGCAGTAATATGATGATCATGACGCTAAAGGTGCTCATAGCTCAGTGGTAAAGAACATGCCTGACGTGTGCAAGGCCCTGGGTTCAATCCCCAGCACAGCCCCCTCCCACTAAAAAGTGCTCAATCAACCAACCAAAACCAAACAAGACCTCAAAACAAAACAGGTAGTATTATTTATTATGATATGTAAGGTTAAAAAAATCAAATCTGTATTTTGTGCATTACTTGTAAAATAATCATAAATATGGTCTGGAAATATTGCTCAGTCTGTAAAGCCCTTGCTTTGTAAACATTAGGACCTGAAATTAATTCCTAGCACCCATTTAAAAATGCCAGGTATGGCAGTTCACTCCTGTAATCCCAGCCCTTTGAGGGAGAGACCTGTGAATCTTCGTGGCTCACAGGCCACTCAGTAGAGCCTAATTACTGGGATCTGGGCCAGTGAGAGACCATGTCTCAAAAAGGGTGGATGGAGTTCCTGAGGATGATCTGAAACTGTTCTTTGGCCTCCACACGCATGCGCACACGGGTGCACATGCACCTGCAAACATATTCATTAAAATCAAAAGAAACGTAAAGGATGTTTCAAACCACTGGCAGTTTTGATTGGAAATGGGTTTGATTCCATTGCACACATGGAGAGAAGCAGCTATTTCAGGAAATTAGCATAACTCATGTTCCAGAGTGGAAGTGAGATTTCCATTCCTTACTAGGTAGACTGATTGCTATGCTAGATACCCAGCAGCAAAGCAGGCAGGAACCGTGTCCAGCTGGATTTCATGGAGGAGCAAAGACTGAAGGCCACCAGGCTAAGTGCTGCCTGTGATGGAGTGAAATGTGTGCTCCTGCCCCCTTCTTTCTCTGCAATGGTCTTCCTCAGACACCCCACCACCAACCTGACCCAGCAGGGACCAATGATTTGGCTTTGTAAACATTTTGCAAGCAGAAACTTCAATACTGAATGCTGTCCCTCTTCTGCTTGGGTAAGTTCTGCTCTGGGAAAGGCTTCCACAGTCTCCCACCCCACTGGCATCTCCCAAGGTTCTCCTGCCCTTGCCCTTGGTGCCTTGATCTTTTCATGAGCACACACTGAGTTCTTCCCTGCCTTGGTGCCTTACACTAGCTGTTGCTTCCTCCAGGGATGTTGTTCCCAACACCATTTGATTGGCCCCTGGTTTAAATATTAATCCAAGTATCATCTAATAACAGAGGCTTTTCCTGACCACTTAAGGACCCTCTACTCCTCAGCATACCTTACTTGTCCATTGCATCCCTTTGCAGCAGTGCATTTTATTGATAGTCTTCAAGTCTCTTCTCAGAGAAAACTATGCTCTTCAAGGGCAAGTTGTATTTCATTCATTTACAACGGTGTTTCACCTTGAATGGAGTCTACACACTGTGTTTGACTAGCTATCAACTGACTGACTAACTCCCCGCCAAGAAAGACCCTAAAGTGAATATATTTTAATACTTTTATTCTAAAAAAAATCCACAAATTTCAATTTCAGGTTAATATTTTAGTCTTAAAAATTAACAAAGGGGAAACGTTTTAAAGGCTTGCCATATATCTAAAAATGCATTCCTGATTTCCAGATAATTCATGCAAAATGATATGCCACGATATTGAATAAAGGGGCCTTTGAACCAATAGTACAAATTGGATTCTCTTTGATCTGAAGCAATTCTGACCCCCAAACCACATTTTGAAAGATTCCGGAAAAGACCTTGAAGCCACAGACAAAGTTTATTTGAAAACATAGTTTAAAACGGCACAAATATAAATACAATTTAATCATGTGAAAAAGGGAAGGCATGCCTTCAGTAAAGTATAAAAATACTACCTTCATCTTGGTGCTTTGCAAATTGTAAGCCTTCTGAGTAAATTAGACACATCAGTGTTATCAGCAGTTATTTTGATAGTAGTCATTTTATTTCTAAAGCAATGGGAGGGGAGGCTGAGAGGAAGGCTTACTACCCAGAAGCGTGGAGCTCTGATGCAGTTTTTATATATCACAGAAGCAATATCACATAGGACGCCAATCACTTCAACTCCCGCACTGCCCTTCGTTTACCATGTATCATAATGGGAGTTGGTAATTATTTAGAAACTTAATGTAAACATTTAACATTAATTTTTCTCTGTAATCTATTTCAGCTTGAGAACAAAGCCCCCAAGATTTTAAATGTTATTGAGCATGGTGAGGAATCATCACAGAATTTTTCTCAAAACAACATGTTTTTAGATTAGACTATATATGTAATATTCACAAGTTATACAAAATATATAGAAACATTTTTTCTAAATAGTTAATAAATGTCTGTTATAGTTTGTAAAAAGTTTACTAAATTAATCATTTTTTCATCCAATGTAAACAAATTTGGGAAATGAAAACTGAGGAGGGTGTGGGTCAGCTGATGTATGGGCAAAATAAGGAAGAAGTGGGTAAAAAATTCAGCTTGCAGTGTGTCCTTTCACTAATGGAAACAGTAACGAACACATGGATCACATGGTACGCTCCTTTAGTAATACCCAGGAAAAAAGGTTAGGTAGCTCTGTGTAAATGTCAGATGCTCAAATTACCAACTTGAGTGAAGTATACACCCCAGTTCTTTTTGTCTCCAATCATATCCCTCTCCCAGACATTCAAAGAAAAAATCAGAAAAAACCCCAAACATACACATTTTACAATTGAACTAAGAATGACTTTGCTTTATTGTTCTGTTTTCATGCTAATATCACTTTTCTTGCAGAGGGATGCTGCAGCATTGCATATTAGCTTATTCTTGCAGAGGAGCTCCTAGGATGCAGTGCCAGGATTGGGCCACTGTTTCCAAAGGTCATGTCATCTTGGTATTTCTGTGAGGTTGCAGGAAGTGGAAATTTTGTTCAAGGCAAAATGCTATCATATTAAGCCTCGTACTTTAATTGCTTATGCTTTCTTCTTAGCTGTTTAATCCCCCCCACACACAATGGTTTTCACTGTGCGTAGAGGGATTTAGTCTTTGAGCTTGTGTGTGGGAGGGTGTAGGGTGTAGGCACTGGGTAACAAAGCTACTTATTACTCACTTAAGAATCTGTGACTTACTGGGTTTTATGTTTTTCATTCCTGGTCTTGTCACTGAACAGGAGTTACAACAAAAAGACAGTGAGAAGATTTCAGATTGGCTCCCAGTGACCAGGAAATTCTCTCACATCCTTGAATTGCAAATAGTTTTAGACTATGAATCAATTTTACTTTCTGAAGGGAGAGCAATGAACCCAAGTAGCTTATCAAATACAAACAGGCCCATGCCAGAACAATGCTGTGACACCCCCCCACTCCTACATGACACATATCATCTCCAAGTGATGCTACAGAAATTAAAGGCCCAGATCCACTTTGTTTACGGTCATGTTCATCTATGGGACATCACTCTAACCTCTCCACTTTAGCATTACGGTTTGTTGTAATTTCTTCCTAAACTGTTAGATATTTTTGAAATACCTAATTAAGAATTTGGAGCCCAAAGCTTTCTGTGCCCAGTTAATGAAAACCATTTGCTTCAGTAGCCTTTAGACTCCCTAGGTTAGTTTCAGCGCTGTTGCTCCTTGGCTAGGGTTGAGAAAAGCAGATGCATGTCTGTACTGGCTTCCTTCGAGAGTCAATTTGGGCCTCCCTGTCACACTGCACACAGCAGATATATGAACATCCCTCAAGTTCAATGTGATAGCATGGCAATGATCCCAAGGACGGGATATGAAAAAGAAACCTAACAACTGGAATACAAAGTCCATGTCGTGTTCCCTTGTTGAGAAGCAAGGAAAAATAAGCTCACCTCTGAGACTCAATCATGCATGGTGTGAGTTTACATTCAGTAGTTACCTTACATGCTTTGGTTAACACTTGAGTATGCAGATTTGTTAAGTACTAATGCATGCAGTATTTTTGTACCTGAGGTTATATGTTTTGCTTTTTTTTTCTAAAAAAATGCCTTTGTACAAAGTTTATGCCAGAGTTAATCTATGAATGCTCTTTAAAAAATATGTATCTACTTCTTAGTTCAAAACAGTTTAATTTTAACCCGTTCTAGAAATACTGAGATGAGAGGAAGATTGTGCAATAAAATCTGGTTTGGGAATACATTTGGAACTGTTTTACAAAGTTGACATCATGTGTGCGCCTGTGTAAAGATTTCTCAAATATGAGGGCCCAGGAAGATGGCACATGAATGAAATCTTCTGGATACCTGGAGGTATTTCAAGCTATGAAAGAACCATCACCTCCAACACAACCAACTTAAAATATGGTCCAATATTGTGGAAATGATTCATGGATAAATGTAGGAGGGACACAAAATGACCTTTCTGCATATTACCCAGGAGCTCACAGATTAAGGTGTTTGGGAGCCCTGAGAGGATCTACAATTATGTTTGTCTTGCTTGTATGGCATGAATATACCAGAACGAATTATCTATCGAAGCCTTTGGATGTGAGCCCAGGAATCAACATAATCACTCTCTTAATATAAAATAAAGTAGAGTAAAATGCTGAAAGTGAGTGTGTTCTGACATTCTACCCATTTCTGTAGCAATTCAGAGAAAGCCCATTGCATTGTTTGATGAGGTTTTCCTAGTGGATCTTGGGTAGCGTATGTTGGCAGAACATGCAGAGAATACATAGTCCCTGAGACTGACTCTGATCATTCAGTCCTGCCTCTCTCTCTCTCTCTCTATCTCTCTCTCTCTCTCTGACAGGGTCTTATTTAGTCCAGCCTGGCTTTGAACTCTCTATGTAGCTAAGCATGACCTAAATTCTTTATTTTATGCCTACACCTCTTGAGTGCTGGGATTACAGGTGTGCACCACCAGGCCTAGTTGATGCAGTGCTGGGCATTGAACCCAGGGACTGCTACATGCCAGGGAAGCATTCTCCCACCTGAGCTGCAACCCCAGCTCCCACCAGAGCCATAGCCCACCAGTAGTTGTTATGTTTTGAAATTCAGCAGTGATACCTAGATTTTTCTGCTTTCTCATCTAATTGACTGTCAAAGTCAGCCCCTAGAAGCCACATCTGTGCAATGGAGGGGCTGTTAGAGTGACAGTATCCCTTTGTCCAGGTGCTCAGTGAAGCCCTCGAAGCCTTCCCAGAGAGCTCAGCACACCTTAGAATGTTAAAGGGAAAGGATTAATGATGGATTCTTGCCACAAAGAGAATGAAATGCCATGGTGGGGGAGAATAGCAGAGACTTGGCAACCCTCAGTAACTACAGACTTGAGACATGAGAGCCCGGCTGAAGAATGAGCTATCCATGGTCCCCTACCACAAAGACTGATACAGAGGCCCACGGAGGAAGATATCCAGCTGACTGGGGATGGGGAAGGGGGGCAACGGGGAATTGGGGATAACAACTCATGGTTGGCCCACTAAACAATGTAACTCATTATGAACAATAAAGAAAAAAAATAAAAATAAATAAAAACTACTCACCAAAATGATGTATGAAATAAAGAACATGCCAAAGTCTTGCTATTTAGTTTTTCGGTGGAGCTCTAGTTCTACAAAGTTTTACTTTTTAGTGTTTTTACTTTTACTTAATATCATTAAGGAAAAAAGGCAAATCTTTTCCTCTTAGGCAATTATTCTGAACTTCCTCACAGCAAGTAGCTTATAAAAATCTTAATTGTGATGGACAGAATTAGATACAAAGAGAAAGTCCCACCAAAAGCCTTGCAAATTTCTAAATAAGGGTGTAGTGGAAAACTGTCAAACTTCCTTAAAATAACTTATTGGAGACTGCAGTTCCTTTGTATTTCATTAGCAAAATAAACATGGGTCACATAATTTGACTCTACTTATCCACAATCAAATTAAACCAAACCCCATGTTTCTTTACACCATGACTGCTCTTCAGCATGAGGGGCCAGCAAGCAGAGAATCATGGCCATGGATGGTCATCTTGGTGAGCTCACTGGCAACCCAGGGTCTAGGAGAACATCGCAAACAGTACTGCTGTAAAGTTTGTTTTGAGTCCTTTGTTCAGAGGCTCCTAATAATCTTGGATGGATTCAACCCAACCAGCCAGTTGGTGAGCATGCAGCGAAGGTAAGGAGAAAGGAGGAGATGCCCAGACTGTCTCTCAGGAATATCCAACCAGGCAGGTACCATGACTTGGATCATTCCCATTCTAAGTTTCTAATTTCTAACAGACTAGAGAATGCCATTCATGAAAATAGTGTTAAACTTGTCTTTGCTACTCAAACTAAAGGGAAGTGTTGGCCAAGTCTAAGTTGTCACTTCTGTATCCTGCTGCCTAGCTGTGGTCATTGATCTGTCCCAGGGAGAATTGACAATGAATAGTAAAGCCCGACACCCACCACTTTGTCCTTATGAGCTAGGAAGCTTGTAATAGAGTAAGCTTCAAGGATTGTGGTCTCATGTGAACTTCACCTCCACCCTCCTCCGACAACCAGTCTACAGGGACAGAGGCATCTGATGCACGTATGTGCACATTTCTTCTCAGTGGGAGCCAATTCCATAGACAGTTAAACTGCTCTGACCCAAATTCTAGTCTTTGGTAACTACAACCATGAATTAAATGAGTTGTTAGTGATTAAAAAAAATATGAGAAAGCTAGGATCAGACCACTTTGAGGAAGATTCGAGAAGAAAGCAAGGGACATGGTAAAGAAGAACATGTAAGTTACTAAAACTAGGCCTGGGTAAAATGGTATTTTGGTTAGTGTTTTGCAAACATTTTTTTCTAATTATTTATAAAATGCCTCTTTTGGAACTCATCAAACCTCAAACACTCACAAAGTACCTTATCAAAGAATGTGTGTGTGTGTGTGTGTGTGTGTGTGTGTGTGTGTGTGTGTGGTGGGGTAACCAGTTAAATAAAACACCTTTGCCAATAGAAAATGTCCCATGCTTGCTAAATATTTAAAATAAGAGCCAAAAGGGCATGCATCTTTCAGATTAAACCTGTGGCATTCAGTGAGGATCAGTTAAAATGTTGACCTGCTGTTGCAATGCAAGGTGAATAGTACAGATTAGTATGGAACTGAAGAAACACATCATTTTTTAGGAAAAATGTATTTATCACTCTTAAGAAATCCTATTTAAAATAGTAACAGTTTAAAAGGAATATTGTTGTGCAGGGCAGTTAGAAAGCCAGTAAAGTATGACACAGAAGCAAGTTAATTCAAACTCAGGAGCAATCAATTTCATTAAGCTTTCTCCTGCAGAGAAGACACGAAGAGACAGAACCCTGCTTCCTCCTGAGGCTCACACAGTTCCAGAAAGTATGTCAATACAGAGGCCTGTGTTTGACAAATGTAGACCCTAAGTCATGTTTGCTTTAAGAAAAACATTCTTTCAAAAACCCTACACTATGAAAAACTATGTTCCAGAATTGTTTTTATTTGGTCCATTAAGCTAAACAAGTCTTGAGTTCTCAAATCTTTCAACCCCAAGTTAAAAATTGGAGCAACAAAAGAAAACTCCAGCAAGGCATAAATAAGATATTAAAGTGCATATATACAATCCCAGAAAAGTTTGGATTGGGAAGAGCAAAAATCTCTAGTGCAAAGACTGCTTTTGCCAGCAAAGCTCCCTCTCTGGAAACAAAGGCTACTGTAAAAGTTAAAAATGGAACAGATCGAAGCAATGCCTGCCTTTTGTCTAGTTAATATAGTGCATGCACCGATGGCCCAAACTATGTTCAGTTTTGCAAAACGGGGGACTTCGGGGGACAGTTTAGAAACAGTTTAAATTCATTCATCTGTTGTTTTCTTCCTGCCATCAACAAGTTCCCCAGATGTGCATCAGATGTGAACAAAGACACCTCCTCCAAAAACTAGAACTCAAAAACCATGTCTTGCCATCCACTTGATGCCGTGAAGAAGAGAGTTAGTCTCTCTTGGTTTGGCTCGAGTCACTCAATTCTGTTGAACCTGACCTTGACTCAATTTGTGCTTTTGGATCTGAACAGAGAATGGGCAATGCCTGTAGGAATTAATTCCCTTGGGTTAGGTGACCCTGGCCTTTTCAATATCCAGTTAATCCTTTTTGAAATTCATAACAAAATAGTTTTTTCCCCACTTCTCAGGACAATAACATATGAGGGATTAGTATTCTTTTTTTTTTCTTCATTTTTCTTCAAGGATCCAAGTTGAAAGCTCGCAGGAGGACATCCAGGTCACCGAGATTGGCTGCCTGGAAGAGTTCAGGTTGGTCCATCAGAGACAGCGCAATTCTGAGGGCAGCCCAGATGTTCCCAGAGATGGCAGGGTGAGGAACTTGCTGCTGGTTCCTGCTCTTTCTTTGCAAACTGAGGGCAGTGAGAAAGTTGCTCACTGCTTCTCTAAGGGAGGAGGGAGGGAAAGACACATGTTAAAATGCAGCAGATTCCTGGGCTAGTGTCCGTAAAGAATCAGATATCAACTCCCAAATCGCCTCTCTATGGTGTATGGCACTATCAGAGGACTAGCTTTCTGATTTGTTATCTTCCATGATGAATTTTTGTTAAATGTAGTGGATCAGAAAAAAAAAGAAAAGCAAATTTTATTTTAGGGATGTCACAGAGTAGACCAAGAAGGATAGTAAAACCATCACTAACTCCTTAATACACCCCTCCCCCCACTCCAGAATGACTTGATGATATAACCCATTTGCAGGTGTGATTTATAAAGCTTGCCTTTAAGAGGAAGAAAATAGGCCTACTCAAAAACAAAGTGGTCTAATTTTTCTTAGTAGTGACAGAAATATGGAATATGAGTTTTATTATCAGACCATTTGTGCTTGAATCCAAGCTATTTAGGCAAATTCCTCCTCTTCTGCAAGGCCCAGTCTCTGAGTGTGTGACAGAGACAGCAAACGTCATCTTAAAGCCTTGTCGTGAGGCACCGTTCCATCAATTTTCCCAAAAGCTCTTGAAAGATTAAGATGGATACTTCTCAAGATCCGAGGAGCTTTGTTTTAATGAGGTCAAATTATCTTCATAATAAAATTGACTTTTTCACTTCCAATTTTTCATACACATAGTGTGATATTTTCCAGAGATGACAAGATGGGAGATATCCCAACAAATTGAATTCAGAAGCACATACAAGCCTGTTTTCTAATAAGCAAGTTATTAAGAGAGTTTTAAAAAAATAATGCAATGCTACTGTTCTTTCCACCTGATTCTTTTAAAAAGGTCTCTTGCTGAATCTAGACCTCATTAATTAGGTTATATTAGCTGCCAGTGAGCCCCAGGAATTCTGTCTCTGCCTCCCCCAGCACTGGGATTTCATGTGTGTGCCACCATAGCCAACATTTTATGTGAGTGCCAGGGATCCAAACTGGGGTCAGGAAAACCAATTAGATGAAGCCAAGAGTGAAGTTAGCAGCAACATGGACACCGGCAGGCTTTGGTTAATTGGTGCATTTATGTGGTGGCTGCCCAGTGTCAGCTCTGGGCTTTGGCACAATTTTAAATCCATAAAATAAACTGCTCAGGAGTCACTCTGTGGATCCAGGTTCTGACGGAGGAATCTCCATAGAACTTACAAAGATCATTACAAAGATGGGTAATGATCTTTGTAAGTTCTTTCAGTATATGGCCAGAACCTCAACACTTGCCAGAGGCAAAGTGCACAAATGCAACTTGTGAACAGCAATTACTCAGATGCCAAGAGAATATGGTCTACTTGCATAGCTTTCTGATGATCTATCTCATGAAATAATAACGCTGAGATCGATGATAGACACAATGACAAATGCACACTAGGTACACAGATCTGCTCCATGCTGGCTGATGACATTGAGCCCCATAATAACAGTGCTGAAGTTAGTTATTGCTCTCTCACTTGTCTACATACTGTTCCCTCTCTCCCATTTCCTCTGCCCCTCTGCATCCTCCTCTTTCCTTCTTCTCTCCTCCCCATCTATCTCCTTATCTTGGCTCTCTCTCCATCTCTATCTTGCTGCCTCCCTCTTCCTCTCCTTCCTCACATTTCCCTCTTGCCTTCTCTTCAGCTATCATTTTCCTCTCCCTCTCTTCCTCTTCCCATCTTCCTCCCCATCTCCATACCTCTTCCTCTTCTCCCTTCCCCTCTCTTTATTTCTCCTGTTTTTCTTTCTCTCTCCCTCTCCATTTCCATATCTTCCTATCTCCCTATCTCTCTTTCCCTCTCTCTTTCCATCTCTCCATCTTCCTCTCCAGAAACTGAGGTTCAAAATTATGTTCCTTTGCCACAAGACCAATAAATAGCAGAGGTGTGATTTGATCCCAAACTTATTTGATTATGAAAGCCTTGCTCTTTCTGAGAGGAAGAAAGGTTTGGTGTGTGTGTGTGTGCGCTGTGCGCACATGTTGGGGGAGGGAACATTAAAACTAATATTGCTTTCTTTTTTACAATCATGAGAGTAATGCAGTTTATAAAATAAAAAAGGACTTACAAAGAAGAAAAAAGAAAAAAACACTCAATTTTCCTCCTTCTTTCATTACATTAAAGAAATAGACATGACCTATGGTCCCTGTTCATGGGAAAAGACGGAGATCACAGGGACATGAGTGATGGCGGGGAATTGTGAGATGAAGAGGGTGTTTCAAAGTGTAAATTCACCATTTACAATCTTGATTTCCTGACTGACTTTATAAGATTTAGAAAGCCTGGAGTCTTGGTTTTGCTTTGGTAAACATTGGATCAGGGACCTTCCTAAGGTTATTTTGACTCTGGGTCTCCCCTGTCCCCAGTTTCCACCCCCCCTTAAATGGTAAAATGGAAGGCTATAGTATTGAAGGCTCACTAAGATATACCTCATGGATGTTGGGACCCCAGCTAACTCTCTTAACCCAGGTCCACTGAATCTGAATCTCTGAGCGAGAGGATAACTACAGCTGCCCTCAGCGTGGGAGGCAGGGCTGCGCACTGGCCCTGCTCAGCAGGCCTCAGACACTGGAGGGCAGTGGTGCCCCCAGGGGCAGGGGTGGGCTACTCCTGTGAAAGGAGGTACTTTCATTAGGACACCCACCATTCTCCAGTTACTCAGCCTCATCCTGAACTGCTCTGTCTCACTCAAGGCATACTTACCTGTAGGCCCCCAGGTTAATACAGCTGATCCCCAAGTTGTATCTGGAGCGGATAAAGCCTGGCTGGATTTCCAGGGCTCGTGTGTAGGCTTCCACAGCTTCCTCACTGCGATCTCCATTGGCCAATGTTGCCCCGAGACGATTCCACAGTGAATAGTCCTGACGACAAAGATCAGAATTCTCTAGGAACTAGAGCGTGTCACGGGACAGGGGACTGACTGGGGAGGAGAGTTATCAAAAGTCCTCCTGGATCACTTTGTGAAATGACTTTCATTCATCAAAGAGCAGTTGCCATTTGATGTCATGTAATTAATGCTTCTATTTTAAGTATTTCAGTAGGAACAGCCACAGTGGTATATCATTAGTGGCTGTCATTTTAAGCCACACAAGACAGGGAAATAGTGTATAGATGAAATGTACAAAGCATAGCCTATGAAAACCTGTTTGTTACGAGGAACACTGGTTTCTTACCTCTGGCCGGACTGTTAAGGCGGCATTGAACGCATCTATTGCTCTGTTGAACTCCCCGCTCAGGTGGAAAAGCACACCAAGACCTGTCTGTAGGTCTGGATCAATCGCGTCTCCATTTTGGTGGGCAGCTTCCAGATATAATTCTTTCACTCCTTCTAAAACAGAACTACAAAAGAAGAAAGGAGTTATTGCCCATGTAGCTTTGACATAAAGACCCAGTGACCAGTGCTCTTATGAGTTTATTTTTACTTTTTGGAATTCTGTGGTGGTGGTGGTGGTGGTGTGTGTGTGTGTGTGTGTGTATGTGCATGCATGCACACTCCTGTGTGTGTGTAGGTCAGAGGAAAGCTTCAGGTGCAGTGATCAGGAATGCCATACGGGATTTTTTGAGGCAGTTTCTTAATGGCCTAGAACTCACCATTTAGGCTACACTGGATGGAGAACAAACCCCTGGAATCCTCCCATCTCCCCTTCCCAGGCCTGGGATCACTGGTTTGTACCACCGTGACTGGCATTTGTATGTGACTTCTGGGGATCAAACTCAGGTCCTCATGCTGATTAGATTCTGGCACTAAATCCTTCCTTACTCAGATTCTGATTGCAATTTTCCTCGATGAGGTCCTGGTACTAAACCCCTCCTCTTCAGTTCCTGATGCACAACCTTCTTCACTGCTCTT
This sequence comes from Zapus hudsonius, assembly GCA_004024765.1. NCBI lineage: Eukaryota > Metazoa > Chordata > Mammalia > Rodentia > Dipodidae > Zapus > Zapus hudsonius. Next base: position 54,057 of record PVHP010005916.1, read on the forward strand.
TTCATTCCATTTCAAGTATTTTTGTTTTAGTTACATACTGGCAAATTTTGCTTGACATGTTTTAGCTTAATGAGAGGGCTATTAATATGGAATGTTAAAAAATATAGTCTGCTGTCACAAAATATGCTCCTGTACACAAATGCAGGCTGTGCCAGCAAAGGGAGGGAGTATGCTGAGGACCCAAGGAGTGCTGGTATGGGAACTTCACACCCTGCCTCCCAGAACCTCACTGAGGAAAGAACCCAGTCAGGAGAATTTAGCATCAGTGATGATAGATTCAGCCTCAGCCCTCACTGAGGAAGGGTTCAGCATTGGGATTTTTATTTGAAATTAGAAGCAAACTTCATAGAAGAAAGGACTTGCCGTAACTTGTTCCTTGTGCTTAGGTTTTATAAAATATCAGTACCTATTATCATTTAGGTGAATTACTTTCCACGTGCATCTGGCTTTGAGGCGTGGTCCTTAGAGAAATGCTTGTGAGTGGTCATAATATAGACTGTATATCCAAAGGATGGTTTCTTTTTTTATTTAAAAAAATTTTTATTTATTTATTTTCAGAGGAGAGAGGGAAGAATAGGAGCACCAGGGCCTCTAGCTGCTGTAAATGCACTCCAAAGGATGGTTTCTGTGTTTTCAATAAGTGGCCCTAAAAGGCTCACTTGGTTAGCTTGGTCACTAACCTGTGATGCTCTCAGTGGCACAGTAGGAACTTTGTGAAGTGGAGCTTGGAGTGAGTGAGGAGGTTAGTCTCAAGGGGCAGGTCTTGAAGGAGATATTGGAGTCTGTGACCCCTTTGTCTCTCTCTGTCTCTGACTAAACCAGTGGCTGAGATCTTAGCAGCAATGTGTCTAATCAGAGCTTCTCATCTAGCAGAATGCTGTCCTAAAAGCCATGGGGAGTGGAGATGTGGAGCTCCCTTGTCATCCTAGAGGTGTTTAACTGTATCTTTGGTGTTCCCTCCTGGCAGTAAGGTAATGAGAAAGATACCTGTCCACTGGGGACTTAGACATCCGCCGAGTGAGGCCGGGAGATCCCTTCTTGTTTTTCACAAGATGTTTGTACTTTGGATTTTGCCTAATCCAGTTTTTCAGGGCCTCGCAGGCATCCTGCTGGTGGCCTGTGTTTGTGTAACTCACGGCCAAGGCCATCAACGCTTTCAAGTTGTTGGGCTGCAACTCCAGGCACCTCCAGAGAAAGCAAAACAAACAGTAAGGGGTTTTAGGCCAGCATCTGAACATTCTTCAGAAAAATTGAAGCCATATTAATTAAAAATGGCAAAAGCATTATTCAACTTGTTTCTGTCAATTCTGTGGAAAGTCCTTTACTTCTTGTAAAAATTTAGACCAAAGAGGTTTTGTTTTGTTTTGAGGCAGGTCTCATTCTAGCCCAGACTAATTTAGAACTCACCCTGTAGCCCATGCTGGCCTCAAACTCATGGTGATCATCCTACCTCTCAGCCTTCTGGATTCTGGGATTATAGGCTGGAATCACCACACCTAACTCAAGGAGTAATTTTTTTTTTTATATTTTTTGAGGTAAGGTCTCACTGTAGCCCAGGCTGACCTGGCACTCACTCTGTAGTCCCAGGCTTGCCTCAATCTCATGGCAATCCTCCTGTCTCTGCCTCCCAAGTGCTGGGTTTAAAGGTGTGCACCACTACGCCTGGCTTCAATGGTATTTTATGAAAGTTAAAACTCATCCTAATGATTGCCAGTGTTGATAGTTTTATAAATGGTTCTAAACTATAGGAAAATGGCTAATCCTCATACACAAATTCTTAGTGATCTAGCTGAATTACCTTATCTATTACCCCCATGTTGGGTGTGAAACAAAATTGGGCATACAGAGATGAAAGACTGGACAGTGTTTCACAAAGAACAGGGGAACTCCTGCGGTTCTTTTATTACCTTTTTCTCTACATGTCCCTAGTTTTAGTTTATCCTGCCCCCTCTTCCCCATCTCCTATCCCCATTCCTATTTACTCACTTCCACCTCCAGGATCTCCTCCTCAGATTTCCACATCACTTCATTTCTATTACCTTCCCTCCCCTCTCCCTCGATGCCTCTTTTTCTGCCCTCTCATGGGCCCTTTGCTAGTTTTCTAGCATCTACACACCCACACACACACCTATATATAAAGATCCAAAGCTAGAAATCGCATAGGAGGGAGAACATCCTGTGTTTGTCTAAGCCTGGGTTACCTCGCTTAGTATATAATACTGTTCAGTTCAATCCACTTCCCTGCAAATGTCATAATTTCATTCATCTTTACAGTCAGAGAGTTTCCCATTGTGCGTGCCACGCTCTCATTGTTCTTTTACCCACTGACAGACAGTCTTTCTAGACTACTGATGTGGGCATGTGCTTCTATGAATTTAGTAATCTGGTGATCTTGCACAGTGCACATTCTAGCACAGTAGCTGGGAGTGGGGCCTCTGGTGGGCAATCTGATGAGCCCTCTGGAAATGAAGGCTCTGTTTGAAGTATCTGTATAAGACTTTGAGTGGCAATCCCTCCACAGTATGCTTTTCCATGTGGCTGCAGTATCTCAGAGACTTGTCAGCAAACTATGAATGTGTGTTAGAAACCCTTGGGGAATTTTCATATTACCAAAGCTTGGTTCCCTGGTGCCAACCAGTTAAACTATAATTTTTGGAAATTCTTAGGCATTTAAAAATAATTTCATTATGCATGCATATGAGGTTAAGAACAACCACTCAGAGAGTTCTACATTTTGAGTTAGGGGATGAGGATTTAAGTTTTCTCTGTCATATAGTGTTGATGAGACCTTGGCCTTCCAAGATCCCGTTTGTCTCATCTATAGGAAAATGGCTCTACAGAGAACATAAAACCCCTGGCAACTTACACCACAAGAAACAGAATCTTAGAATCTTGGATTCTAGGAGTACACTGACCTAGAATTCTAAAGACCAAGAGTTCTTATGCTCTAAGATTCCAAGTTATAGAACTTACATGGGCAGAATGTATGCATATCCATAACACATGTTCATAGATATTACACTGATTATATGTGTGTACATATATATTCTTCCTGCAGCATTATAGTAAAAGCATTTACACGAAGGACAAGAAAAGTCCAAGTCTACTTGGTAGAAAGGAATTTTTAAATAAGGGCTCTAATTAAGTAAGTGAAACGATTCATCCTCTGGTCCCATCTTTACCCCAAGTGTCTAGACATTTAATCACTATTTTGAGGAAATGGTTTTCTTGAGGAAAACTTTTCTAGATACTGCAAAAGGCTAGAAAGCTAGTCAGTTGTTGAATGAATCCATTTGATGACTGCATTGGACACAGACTTTCTTAGGCAGCAGTGAACATTGGTTGATTTGTAGATTGCAAAGCCTTGGGATTTAGGGGTGTCATCTCATTTGCAGAGTTATGTGTGAGAGATATTTAGTATTCCATCCTAGCATGTATCCTGGGAAGATTCACACTGTACTTCAGGAAGGGGCAAAAGACATATCAGAAACCCCGGATTCCACAGGCCTGTGATTTCACACTTAGCTTCCTCTACCTCTGAAGGGCGACAATGGCGGCTTGCTCGTTTTCATTCTCCGCTTGGGTTATTCCGAGGAACTGCCAGGCCTACGGAAAGCCACATGACACAAAACAAAACAGTGCTGATATTAACATTGCAAGGTGAAGCAGGACGATATGGGTGTGTTTTCCTTGTTTTGTTTATCCAGGATCCCCTATGCAGAGCCATCAGAGTCAGAGAGGACAGCTACAGAAAGGGGAAACATCACAGGCATTTTTCATTCAGACTGTCTTGTGACATCTGGGTCATGACCTCGGACAGTATTTCCAAACTTGCTGAATATCTATTATTTCCTATAACTCAGTGTTATGGAACCCTGTATTCTTTTGTTTTTAGTTATTTGTTTTTAACATTTTATTGATAGCTTCCATAATTATAAATCATAAATCATCATGATTTCCTTCCTCCCCATCCTCCCTCATCTCTCTTCCCCCTCCCAATTAGTCTCATCTTTTCCTCCCATTATGAGTAGGTTTGTTATCAGGCACTGCAAGGTCATGAATATCAAGGCCATTTTGTGTCTGGAAGTTTGGGTTGCAAGCAGTCTTCCCCTTCCTTTGGCTCTTATAATCTTCCTGCCACCTCTTCTGCAACAGACCCTGAGCCTCAGGAAGTGTGATAGAAATGTCCCAGTGCTGACACTCCACTGACATTCCTTCAGAAACCCTGAATTTTCAAGATTTCATATTAGGTATTTTTAAACCAAAAGGCAAGCATGTGAAATTATATAATTGTGAGCAGAGTGGTGGACAAAGAACCCAGAAATGTAGCTAAATGCTCTAAAGTTTATAGTAAGAAATTTCAAGATGTACAGCATGTACAGGATATGAAATATCCCATGGATGTTCATCAAAACCCTATTTCCTCCAAAATACTGATGATGCGTCATATAATGCAGCCTCTAATTTGACTTAGCCTTTCATGAATCATTACTTTAAGACATCTTAATTTTTTAGTAGGCATGTAGAGATGTAGGTATCACTCATTCTGGCATTTTCAAATGTTAGAGTGCTTTTATGAAAAGACTGATTGGCCTTTTTGTTCAGGCTTCTTGCTAGCCTTTGGCCATGGTGTAGTTTTTACTGTCCCCAACATTACCTTAGCTGTGAAATTTCCATAGATTCACAGGGTCTGAATCCCTTAATCACTGAGGATTTTTTTAGTTTATGGTTTTGGGATAACAGTGTATACTATTTTAAATCTCCCAAAGTGGTTGTATCAAATAATATACATAAGAATATCTTGAAAAATATGGTTCTTACAAATGTAAGATGAAGTTATTTCATTAATCTTTAAAATTTAGTGTATTGCCCCTCAGTCCATCTCATTTAATTGTAAATTCTTGGATGAACAATTTATTAGGATGTTTAACTAGTGATCAATCATTCTGTGTAGAGAAACCAAGTGCAGTCAAAAATAAGGAAGAAGGGTAAGAATACTGATGTACCAGGCATGGAACAGAGCATTTTCCTTTTTTGAGGTAGGGTCTCGCTCTAGCCCAGGCTGACCTGGAATTTACTATGTAGTCTCAGGGTGGCCTTGAACTCACAGCGATCCTCCTACCTCTGCCTCCCGAGTGCTGGGATTAAAGGCGCACGCCACCACACCCGGCTGGAGCAGAACATTTGCTGGTATAAATTTAATCAATATGCAATGAGATAGCTACTATTATGTCCCCATTTTACACATGAGAGAATTAAAACTTAGATGAGTTAAGTTACCTGTCCCAGGTTACAGGCTAACAGGTAGAGCAGTGATTTGAAGCTACATAATTAAGAAAGTAGAGTCTAGAAGCTTCACCATTTTTCTGAATTGTCAGCACTCTATAGTAGATTTGTAGATTTTCTACAAATTCGCATGGGAATACCCATTTCAAATGATTACTAAAAATTACTCAATCTAATCTGAGCATTTATAATGGCACTTTGCACAAGCTATTACAGGTTTGGAAATTTAAGGAGCTAAAATGGGACCATGGAGCTTTTCCCCATTATCTGTCCCCCAACATCATTCCCATTGCAAAGAAAAGAGATTTCCTAATATGCTGTCTGATGTTGAGCTTCGGGAGTAGAATCTTCCACTGGTTTCCTGTAGATTTCAGATGCAGTTCAGAGTCCTGCCTTGTCTTTCCTTGCCTCCCTTCTAACATTCTCTCATTTTTTTCTTCTGTCTCACATTATGCTTTAAGCCCCTCTTACTGCCCACTGACCATTCCCTCTTAACAACAGCCAGACTGCCCTGTTGTCTTTCATCCTCTCTCCTTCAATTCTAAGCTTGTTTGGGAAGGCTGGGTTAGCCTGCTGCTCTATGTTCTCTTGGGATCTTGGTGAGACCCTGCATTGCAACAATTTATGTTCTTTTCTCTCCAGCTAGACCACAAAGGTGTCTTTTTAACTGTTAAAACTCCCCAGATCTTGAATATTTTGTGCCATGACTATGTACAAATTTAAGGATACAATAGATGTTCTGTAAATGTTTGGTGAGTAAATCAAGATTAATAATGGTGTGACTGGAGACCCAGACAAAAATGACACTGGCCCCTCCAACCTCTGAGAACCACTGGTTTCAAGGTTGGCTATTTTTGTTTTAATTTCCTGTCTCTCCGGTCTTTGTCTTTCCCCAAAGATCCACACCTGGTTAGAAAGCAGGTACTATGTAGCTTGTTACCAAGATCAGACTAAGCCAGGTAACTGCTTTGTGAATCTGGATGAAGATGACCTCCTGGATCCCTGTGACACCCATCCTATTAGCACTGGTTGCCACTCTCTCAGGGTGACAAAAGTAAGGGAAGGGCACCTCTGCATCTCCAGGGTCCTGAAGAATCGCTGCCTCCATGAACAGGATGGTGACTGGCAGGTCCCCTTCCTTCAGTCTTTTTAAGCCTTCCTCAAATGCTCCAGGCCAGTCCTTGAATGGGTTATCAGTGTGGAAATAATATCCCTGTGAGCACACAGAGCAGGGATGTTACACAACTCACCAGGTTCACTCCTCATTCTTACTAGTGAGATCTCCATAAATTTGGTTCATTTTTTTGTGTGCATATGTATATTGTGCATGTATGGATATTCATATGTGTGTGTGAGTGTGTGTGCCTAGATCAGAGGCCAACTTCCGGTGCTTTCTTTAGTCACTCACCGCTTTATTTTTTGAGACAAGTCTCTCACTAAATCCAGAGCTCACCCATTCAGCTAGATGGTCTAGCCAGGCGAGTCCCAAGAATCCTCCTGTCTCTGCCTCCCTAGTGCTGGGAATACAGGCAATTGCGGCCACACTGCCTTTTAACATGTGTGCTGGAGATCTAGACTCAGGCCCTCATGATGACTGTGCAGTAAGTACTTTATCTACTGAGCCATCTCCCCAACCCCTTATTTACTTATTTTGATGTGAATGCTTTCTATTATTATGGGATGTAGTATAATTTCATTGTATAATTTTCCAGACAATATTGAATAATGTAAAACAACCTAAATATGACCAGTACTTAAATTTTAGAGTTTGTTCTCTTCCATTTCTTTTATTCTTTGCTTTAATGATCTCTCCCTAAGGTTTAACATTGCTGACCTTTTAGCCACATCTTTGCTAAATGCTGCCAGGTGTCCCTCTTGGATGTTAACACCACACGGCCTATATCTGTTTAGGTACTAAGGTTCTTTGAACAACCACAAATCATTGTAATATTCAAAGAGTTTTGCTTCCACTTTGAGTAAATTTTCACCCAATTGGGGTCCATACTGTACCCATTGAAAAATGCATATTTTGAAAATAGATTTTTTAATTGCAAAAATTCAAATAATATAAAGTGTGCAAACACTCACTATTTTCTATGCACATAGAACTTTCCACAAGGCTCATATGTAGTCTTATAATTTTAGGCCTAGTTAGCTTTTTTATTATTTTCCTTTGACATCACAATTATTCACATAGATATGCTGAATTTATTTACCTAATCTGTTATTGATAGACATTTTGGTAATTAAAATTTTTTTGAATAATTTCCTGTGGACTTTACCTGGCTGTGTAAAAACATCTTTCACACTGAGAATCTTTGCTGGTGGGGTAATGACCCCTGTGAACTTGCCTTTCATATCACCCCTGTGATTGGACGTCAACAGGAAGAAGTGAATGCATACCCTTCTCATCCAGCCCACTCTAAGTTTCCATAACTGGAGCTGGAGAAATGGTCTATGGGGTAATGCACTTGCAGTGTAAGTGTGAGGGCCTGCATTTGGATCCCTCATAAAAGCACACATTCGTAATCCCAGTGCTGGGGAGGTGGAGACAGGAGAATCCTTGGAACTTGCTGGTTACATAGTCTAGCAGGATTGCTGAGCCCCAGGTTTAGTGAGAGATAAAATATGGTGTACAGTGACTGAAGCAGACATGTGACATTGACCTCTGGTCTCCATACACATGCACACATGTGTAAATGCACCTCCACACACGTCTGCACACTTGAGCTCTTACACACAAATATGCACACACACATGCACACCACATATATACACACAATCCCAAACCCTCTCCCACCCAACAAAAAGAAGTTCTGTTACTGGCCATCAGTCAGGGCCTAAGTTCTGGGTGGCTGCCAAACTGAACATTAATAAATGCAAGGGTAGATCTGCCCTCACCCTGAAGAGAATTAGCTTGTTTCCATTCATCAATTTCTTTTAGGACAGAATGGCTTAAATTGTCTTTAACTCTTAGGTTTTTTTTTTCTTTTTTAATTCTTAGGTTTTTGACCAAGCAGATACTGCTTAGTAAATAACATATGATCTGGCACTTTTAAAGAAGTTGGCCAGTGTGTGTAAGAACAGAATGGGTTTCCTACCTTCTCACTAGCCGAGATCGTGACTTGGTTCTGGGCTTCTTGGTTCTCAGATATCCAGTTCCTTCGGGCCATTTCTTCCCACTCTGCTTGCATCTTATCCCAAAACTCTGTGTCTGACTAAGAGACGGAAGAAATGAAGAGAGGTAATTAAAGAAGATGTATTTACCCAGCTTATTCCCAGACAAAGACACAGTTTTCCCCATGGGTCAAAATGAATGCTGAGGAGGAAGAACATTTAAGCTGGCCATTCCAGACAGTCAGTCGAACATCTTCTGCAAGGTGCACAGTGGTCAAATGCTGAAATGTATTGGCTGAAACTTTCAATTTTTAAAAATTTATTTATTTATGCAAGAGAGAGAGAGAGAGAGAGAGAGAGAGAGAGAGAGAGAGAGAGAGAGAGAGAGAGAGAGAGAGAGA
>PVHP010005917.1:0-62869 GCA_004024765.1 Zapus hudsonius
TCTTGGCCACCCTTCTGAAAAGTGCATAAACTCCACTCCTAGCACTCTGTCCCATGACCCCGGTTCACTTCTCACACCTCTGCTTGGCATTCTGCCACATGTTTCTCTGCTCATTTACTGTCCACATTCTCCAGGATAACAAGAGCCCTATTAGAGTAGAGCCATGTCTGCCCCTGCTCTATCTCCGGCTTCTAGAACAGTCCCAGACACGTAATCCATGCTTGGTATGAATGAATCTTTACAGGAGCCACAGATGATTACATGAAAAGAGGGCGAAGTGTAAATCTTACAGAAAATACTTAAATTGACAAAATCAGTCACTGTAAAGGAAGTGAACTTTCAGCTCTAGTTAGTAAGAGAACACAGCACACACTGGTGCAAGGAAGTCATCAAGCAGGGGCTCATTTCTCTTCCCCAACTATGAGAATATTTCCAAGCAGCAAATCCCAGCACACACCCAATCTTGTAGCCCGAGGAGGTGCTATCCCCTGTGATTCTGGGGCACTTGTTTAAATCAGGATCCTGAGGACCACAACGCTTGCCTGGGACCCCATTGCCTCTGAGCTGAAACAAAGCAGTAGCCCCAGGACACCCTGGGAATCCGCGTGGGCCGCTGGTGGCTCTCTTCAGAAGTCTTCAGGCATGGTGCTTAAGAAAACAGCAGTGAGATGCTGCAGAGTGACCCCTTTTATTAGGTTCACCATCTTAGCCATAGAGAGACCATAGTGTTTGTCCACAGCCCGAAATATTCAAAGGCCAGGGCTCTGAAAAGAGGGCAAGCCTTTAGGCCTCTTTGAGGCCATTAATCCTGTCCTGCTGGTTTCTCCTCTTTGCATCAGAAAAGCTTTCTCCTATTTTTTTTTTAAGAGGGAGAGAAAACAGCTGTGTGGGATTTGAGAATAGGATTTTAATGGTCACTGACAAGGCACAAAGACTCCGCTGTGATGGTGGTGTTCTAGGGGCAATTGCCTCCTTTGTCTGGGAGCAGTGACAAGCCGGCCACTCAAGGAGAAGTGAGGAGCCACCGAGAGGTGTGATTGAGACCAGATCCCAGCATCCCCATCATGACATTCAGAGTCCATTTTGACCGGTCTGCTCATGTTTACCTTGAGAAAGAAACAAATGTATTTGGAAGGTGTGTGGCAGGAATTATTCCCATTCATCTTTCTCACTGCTAGGAAAATGGAAATGGTGACTGGCAACATGTAGTAGTTTATGTGAAGCAGGCCTTTCACTATGAGCAGAAAGAACTGGGGCCCACTTGTCCACAGGGCAGCCTACAGGGCATTTCTCAGCCTTTGATAGGTTAAGCAGTCATAATGGATGTGGGATATTGTGAAGGCTCTCAAAATGGAAACTTGAAAAGGTTGAGGGGCAGTGGGTATAAATAGTCACAGGAGGAGTGACATCAGAGAGCAGCCCGCATCCATGTGGTCACTCTGGTCAGTGGAGGGGTTGGATTTTCTGCCAGAGAAGCCAGTGGAGCAGATCCCATCCTCTATGTTATAATTAACAGGGTTGCAGGGATCATGGTCACAATGTGGGCAATTTCACAATATGGCCGCAGGAAATGGCTCCAGTGCTCTGGACAGCCTTGCTTTCACGACTTTCTGCTGGTCATGGTGTGTTTTTCTTATTTTCTGACCCTCCATGGATGCTGGGATAGATAGGTGAGCACAGCATTTCTAGTCTATGAAAAGCCCAGCTTGTCACGGTATACTGCCAGACGCAGAGTAGTCAGAGGAACCATTACCAAGTAGGACTGTGTTCAGAGGATCTGAAATTACAGACTCTGCCCCAGAATAATGCATCATAAAAATCATATAAAACAGTATGTGAGTATTATACAAGAAAACCTAAGCAATACAAAAATTACTGAGATTTAGATGCAAGCATAGACTTTGTTACTTAAATATTATTATTATTATTAATTTTTTAAAACTTTTTGAGGCGGAGACTCACTCTAGTCCAAGCTGACCTGGACATCACTATATGACCCAGATTGGCCTTGAACTCATGGTGATTCTCCTACCTCAGCCTCCTGAGTGCATTTAATTGTAGAAATAATATTTGAAATATGAAATCTTCATTCTGATCCAGAAGCCTCAGTTTTTTAAGATTATGAAATAAATTCTGAAAACTGAGTAATGAAAGTTTTGACGACTGATGACAGATAACTTGGCAATGTGTAGCCGTAAAATGACATGCAAATTACACTGGTAGACTAAAATGGAAAGAAACATTCCCCATATATATATATATATATATATATATATATATATATATATATATATATATACACACACACACACGGATGCATATATAATAAAGTAGCTAACTTCATCTTGTAGATTTCCCCTCTACATCTTGGCAGATTACCATAAGAAAGAATGTTTGTTCTAGTCAAACTCTCCTAACCCCACAGAGAATCCTTCACAAAGTCTTTAATTGTGTTTCAGTCTCTGCTTTTGTTAAGTAGCTTTTCCTCCTCTAAACTCAAAGCTCTTAACTCACCATTGGCATATTTCACAAATTAGCTGTGGGACCTTGAACAAACTGTTTGGCCTCCCTAAGTCTCTGTGTCTATAAAATGGAGCTCGTGAATCTCCTGACCCCAGAGGGTTTTACAGAGGAATAAATGAGATAATGCAACTAAAGCTTTAGCTTGGTGTCTTGTCTATTGTCAGTGCTCAACGAATGTTCGCTGTTAGAAAGGCTATCTTGATGGCTAAGAAGATGATGCTCGAGCGTTAGAATAGGAGCCAGATTGGTACAATTACTTCACATTCATGCCCCCAAATAAGGTAGAGATCCTTGTTTAGTATCATTATTAATGCAATCAGCAGCCCAGTCGTGAATTTCCTTATGGTTTAGTCTCTCAGGAAACATTTGTAAGGGTTTGTTTTTTCAAATGCATTTTATTACAAATCTGAAGAGTGCTTTTTAATAAGACCCATTGAGACTTTACCCACTCCAGCAGCCGGAGGGGAAGCTTTTCAAAACACAGCTTCTGATCATTGGCTTCCAGTGGCTGGTTTGTTTGTGTGTTTGTTTGTTTTGCCTGAAAAATAAAATCCAAATGCCTAGCATTCAGAAGCTTTTGTAATCTAGCCTGAACATTCCTTCCCTCTGAGCAGATATGCTATGCAAGAATCTTTGTGACTTGGCCCTTTTCCACTTGGGGAGATCCTGGCTATCCTTTCAGGCCCAGGCTGCTGTCGGCCAGAATTACAAACACCTTCCTCTCTTTTTCCAGCATTAAGCCTATGGTCAATGAGCAATTTTTACCTTTCTACCCTTCTGATAGCCCTGAAAGAGGGAGAAACCCCAAATTTCTTACATCACTTCAACCACCAAGTGCTTCTACTACAAAAATAAGTAAGGCTCCTGTGATCTCTGTCCCCAGAGAACCGCTGGTCTAGGGAGAGCCGGGCCTGGAAACACATCAGACAGGAGTGATGCTGGTGGGGATGGGGAACCCAGGCAGTGCGCACTTCCTCCTTTGGGGTTTTGTAGGTCCACGTCTACGTTCATCTGTGCCCTCATATCATCCTTCCTCAGCCTCTGTCTCTACACTGACCAGATTGTTCCCCCCTTTGGCTAGTCAGTTGCAGGGCTGGGACATATTATGATGGAGCACAAGAGCGCTGCATTTTATGTCCAAATGGAACCTTCCAAAATGAGGAAGGACAAGTCACTTGTGAACCATGCCCAAGACCAGAAAATCTTGGGGCCCTGAAGATCTCAGAAGCTTGGAATGTGTCTGAATGTGGAGGTAAGGATGCTGCTGTCTGTCCCTTCTTACTCCTCCAGTCCCCAGTGTTATTGTTTAAGGCATAGTGGTAGCTCAAGGGCATTGGTAACGCATGCCAACCTAGAGCTTCTTCCAAGTAGGGACCATGTTCAGGTTCCTCTCTGACTCTCCAGTGCCTGGGTCGGTGCCTGACATGCTATGCTGATGTTGACATGAGCGAATGAGTGAAAATGGGGATGAATACATTGGCAGAAAGGTGTAATAGTTGTAATTGGATTATTTCTTCACTCTAAATATGTAAACATGCGCCTGGCGTGGTGGTGCACGCCTTTAATCCCAGCACTTGGGAGACAGAGGTAGGAGGATCGCCATGAGTTCGAGGCCAGCCTGAGACTACGGAGTGAATTCCAGGTCAGCCTGGGCTAGAGCGAGACCCTACCTTGAAAAACCAAAAAAAATATATATATATATATATATATATATATATATATATATATATGTAAACATGCACCCCTGAGACCTGAGCCGCCTCCCAGTGTGTAGAGACTCTTAGGAAATGTTCAATGGAAAAAGTAAACCTGACATTTGCCCAGCTTTGGTCTCAAATCCACAGCTTAAAAAAATTAAAACAAATATATTCCTCTGGCGACTTTGTTATTACTGATACCTCCTCTGTGAAGTTTTTCATGGCGTCATAAAACATGAACTTTGAAGCCAAACTCAGTTAGACTCTGCAGGTTGTTCTTCTGTTTCATTAATCCTTCTATTAAACGGGAAGACTGGTTGCATGGATTCTCTGTGGGCTTGGAGGGAAGTTGTGATCTCTGTGGCATTTTCTAACTCATGGGCATGATGGCGTGCAGGGCCCTCCGCTACCCTATGTGGCTCTCCCGCCAATGCTTCCTGGCTCCAGTAGTTCCCACTTCAATGCCTCCAAAGGCAACTGCAGGGCCGCTTCTAGCTTAAGAATTAGATCTCCTGATGGGGTGTTTGACTCCTACCATATCTATCGCTTGTTAGGAAACCCTTGAACTACCTAATTTGGGGCTTGAGTTCATTCTTGTATGTGACCTTATTAAGATATATCTAAGCCGGGTGTGGTGGTGCACGCCTTTAATCCCAGCACTTGGGAGGCAGAGGTAGGAGGATTGCCGTGAGTTCAAGGCCACCCTGAGACTACAGAGTGAATTCCAGGTCAGCCTGGACTAGAGCGAGACCCTACCTCGAAAAACCAAAAAAAAAAAAAAAAAAAAAAGATATATCTATAGCAATAATAAAATTATAAAGCATAATAATAAATAACATTTATTGACTACTTACCTTTGCTAGACACTGTACTCAGTATATAACATGAATTGTTCATGAAATTGTTGAACCACTACAATAACTTAGTGAACCTACAGTGACTTGGCAAGGGTCATACAGCTGGAAAGTGGAGGACTGGAGTCAGAACCTGGGACAAGGGACGGAGGACATGGATCTATAGATAAAGTGCTTGCCACACAAGTACCTGAATTCGCACCTCCTACACCATATAAAAAAGCCATAAAAGCTGGAAGTTTTGGCAGGCTTCTGTAATCCTAGCATTCCTACCATGGGCTGGGAGGCAGAGACAGGAGAATTTCCTAGCAGCCTGCCCACTAGGTAGCCTGGTGAAAGGAGCCATAAACAAAAGACCCTGCCTCTAAAAAGGGGGAAGGCGAGGACTGACCCCAGATGTTTTCCTCTGACCTCCACACCTCCACATGTGTGCCTGGCATGGGCATGCCTGTGAGCACGCACACGAACACACACACCTTCTTCAGGTCTAACTCCTCCAGACGCCTCCCTTCAGAATGTGCTCTTAAATGCCTTCTGTTTGTTTGTTTGTTTTGATTTTCAAGGCAGGTTCTCACATTAGCCTAGGCTGACCTGGAATTCAATCTAGCCTTGGGCTGGCCTTGAACTCACAGTGATCCTCCTACCTCTTCCTCCCGAGTGCCGGGATTGAAGGTGTGTGTCACTACACCTGGCTTTAAATGCCATTTTTATCTACAACTTTATGGCTAAGAAGACTGATAAAATCAGTAGAAAGAAGCCAGCTGTGTTGATCCCAACACTTGAGAGATGGAGGCAGGAGGATGGGGAGTTCAAGCATCAGCTATACAGTGAGTGGGAAGCCAGGCTGGGCTACATGACTCCCTATCTCAAGAAAACCAAACCAGTAAATAAATAAATAATAGATGGAGATGTCAGGGCGGCAAGAAACTTGATTTTAATAGCATCTTGCTAATGGTGACAAGCTAATTCCTAAGGAATATGTGCTTTTAGGAATCTTTTTCTTAATGTCTCTGCTTCCTTTCCTGATCTTGAATAAAAGCAGTCATGACTTAAAGTCAATGTCTCTGGATCAGCGGGCATTGGTCTACTAATTGAGGACACACCTCAGGACAGAGACATAACCATAAATGGTGAAATGGTCTCCGGGCCACCCGCCACGCAATGTTCTAGGGGAGGGTGGACTTCTGGGTCTAATTTCCAAATGAACTCAGAAGCAGGTCTCTCTCGCTCCTCTCCATTATGGGGCTTCCCGGTAGAGTGCAGGCGCAGGCCCAGACATTCCCAGGCCTTTCCCATGACAGCAGTGATGCTCAACTCCTTGCTGTCATCTCTGCACTGGGAGGTGTAGCCCTGGGTGTAAACCTCAGGCACTCACTCGCCTGCCCCCTGCTGAGGGTCAGAGCAGGGCAGGACTGACCCCGTGCCTTTCACTGATGTTGGTGCTCAAGTCAGCACTAAAGGCTGATCTCGTCTAAAAGGGGAAGGGGGGAAAGGGTTTTCCCAGGGAGCCTCACTCACCCAGGGCCGCTGCTCCCCCCAGGCTTGTGCCAACCTGGCGAACATTCTTCGGATGGTTTTTCCCCTTGCCAGCTCTGTGCCCTGGGCACATTCCAACCTGAAGTGGGCCGTACTTCCTGTTTCTCTTGTGGAGGAGGCCTTCCCACTAGACGTCTGGGAGCCACTTCCTTCCAGGACTGTGAAACCAGAGGTGAGCGCCTGGTGGCTTGCCCTTTTCTAGAACAAATGTCCTTTTGAGTACTATGGGCGTCTGGAGAAGGGACCATGGAGCCCAGCCCAGGGAGCCCCCATGGCCAGGCCTTCAGGATCTTTCAGTCATCTTGGCCCGTTCTGTCAAGGCTAATCAGGGATGGTTGAGGAGCAATGAGCAAGTTTTGTACCCAGGCCTCCTGGGCTCTACCTCCCTCCCAGTGGCTGGCCTGGAACTACTCCCAGATATGGTCCTACCCTTCTCCAGAGCCCCATTCCCTTACCTCTCCCGGGGAGCCCAAGTCAACCTTAGTCTGCACCCTCAGAGCTCAGAACCAGCTCTGCTAGAGATTTCAGGGATGACCACTGCTTCCTGGCAGTGGGAACCATGAACTCTTTAGCCCCATGTACCCCATGTTCCTTAGCAGATTTTCAATATTATGAGTCCCTTCCACACTGGCTATTTAGGAAATCGAGTGTTGAATACCCCTACATTGGCAGGAAGGCATTGCTTCATTTGGGCATAACAATTTATTTCACAAACCTTGAAGCATTTTGTGTTCACTTGATAAAAATTTGTCTTCTTCCTCTTTTTGTTATTGTCGTCCTCCTCTTTGTCCCTACAGTTCAATGTTCACCTGGACATTTCTACAACACCACCACTCACCGATGTATTCGCTGTCCAGCGGGGACATACCAGCCTGAATTTGGAAAAAATAACTGTGTTTCCTGCCCAGGAAATACGACCACTGACTTTGATGGTTCCACCAACATAACACAGTGTAAAAGTAAGTTTCTCTCGAGGGCTTTTCACAGTCTGGCTTAGAGGGCAAGTGTCTGGGTCCAACTTGGGAAGGTGGGAGGCAGCTGGGGTCCCAGATTCATTTGGGAGCACATTCAAACTGTTAACCATACTCACAGCTATGTGACCCAGTGCTGTGGAGGAAAGCAGGGCTGTAGTCTCTTCTGCTGTTAAGAGACAATAATGTTGACCCTGACATACACCTTTTTCATATGGGATCAAAGCTAGGGCCTAGTGCATATTCTACCAGGAAGCCCCACCCGCACCCCTACTCTACACTCACAGCCGTTCTTGTCTTAATTCCCCACTGAGGCATAATTTCAGTTCAGCCCAGCTCAGCACGAATGTATGAGGGCCTGTCCTCTATTAGGCAGCCTGTGTGAGCTGCTGGAAGCCAGGCTGTGGGACAGCAGAGGAAGGAGCAAGAGACTAGACTGGAGAGAGAAGAAAGAAAGGTCCCTGGAGGGCATGGAGAGGGTAGGGAAGAGTGGGAGAGCCTCATGCCTGAGACATCTGGGGACTCAGGAAAGGCTTTCTGGAAATAGACTCCTGGACCTGAACACAGAAGAGCTGGCAAGCCAGGAGGGGTGAGGGTCTGATTTGTGTTTCTCAGCAATGGGGAGCAGATCATTTAAGGACTTTCTGTGTCAGTTGTCCCTCCTTCCTTATTATGCAATGTTCTCTAGGAAAGGGTAAAGCTCAGCTCATGGTGTCTCTTAAAAACAATAGTTGGGCTGGAGAGATGGCTCAGTGGTTAAGGCGCTTGCCTGCAAAGCTTAACAACCTGGGTTCAATCCCCCAGTGCCCACGTAAGCCAGATGCACAAAGTGGCACATGTTTCTGGAGTTCATTTGCAGTGGCTAGAGGCCCTGGTGTGCCCATACTCACTCTTTCTCTCTCTCCTTGAAAATAAATGAATAAAATATTTACAGAAACAACAACAATTCTGGGTAGCAAGAAGGCCCCCTAACCGGGAGGAGCTCAGGGTTAAGAGGGGCAGTTCCTCAATGGGATTTTATGGTTGGAAGGCTGTCTAGCTTTCTCTATCTCAAAGGAGTTCTTTTTAATAGCATCCTTACAGTAGCCAGAGAACTTCCTCTTGAATACCTACTATGACAGCAAGCTCACTAGTTTTCATGATAATGAAAATGTTGATAGCTTGGGCTTTGGGGAGGTCCACAGTGTTAGGGAATTCTGCCTCCTACCAAGATAACAGTATTCCTTTTCTTCCTGGTCTCTGGCCAATGATTGGCTTCCGGTCCACAGCTCTCTACTCCCCCCACTTTATCTCTAAGAGGAAAAGCCTACTATTACTATTGCTACTACCTCATAGTTATAATTAGAGAAGAAAAAGTACCGCCTTCAGTGTCTCTTACACAGGTTTACATAGCATAAGCCCCTTGAGGGCAAAGGCTATGTCTGTCTTGGTTCTGAGTCCCAGGTGAGTGGGATTTGGTGAATGGGAGTAAGACTGAGGTGGGCTCTTTGCTTTTGGCGCCAGAGGTAAAGAAAGATGCTGCTGCCCAGCGCCAACTAAGAGCTAATTGGAACTCTCTTCTGCGCTTTAACCAGAAGAGTGAGAACACACGTTCGTTTTATCTTCATCAGTGACCTCACCCAAACTATTCTCTATGAGCAGTCAGCTCTGCTCTCTCCCCTTTGAACCTAGGGGTTCTGTGTCATGGACATGGACTTGTAAACAAGATAGCAAGAGTGAAATTTCTTGGCCTTGATTCCTTATGATTGACCTAATGAGAAAAAGGTGGGGTACTCCATGGAACTCACATCGTGTGGCTCCCAAAGAGGTCCTGAGCATTGTAGGACACTCATTCCCAAGACAGTGTCATCGCCCTGCTGCAGTCCTCAATGGTGACAGGAGGGCTGCAGCTTCAGTCAGCCTAGCTGTGGCCATGACAAAGATGACAGTGTCATGCCTCTCCTAAACTCTTGTCACTTCCTTTTCAGACAGAAGATGTGGAGGGGACCTGGGGGACTTCACAGGATACATTGAGTCCCCAAACTACCCCGGCAATTACCCAGCCAACACGGAGTGCACCTGGACCATCAACCCGCCCCCCAAGCGCCGCATCCTGATTGTGGTCCCCGAGATCTTCCTGCCCATAGAGGATGACTGCGGAGACTACCTGGTGATGCGGAAAACCTGTGCGTCTCACCCTCTGCCTCCCTTTCCTCCTAAGGCCAGCTGGGAAGCCTGACGACCTGCCCCCAGCTTTAAATGTGAGGAGCAGGCCTAGATGGTCATCTCCATAGCACAGAGATGGGACATGAGTATACAGCCTTACCACAAAACACAACGTAGACTAAGACCACCCAGAGGCAGAACCCTGCAGGTCAGGTTGCCCCCAGTGCTAACTAGTACAACGTGGAGCCTCCCCACCAGGAACTGGAGAGCCAGTGAGGCTAAGCAGGCTGGTTCCAGACAATGACCCTGAGTGGCAGCTCCCCAAGGCCAAAGGCATGGTGTAACCTCCTGACTCAGGACCCAGTGTCCATAAAGGGACACCGCCTTCAATACAGCTTAATGGCAGTGCCATGAGGGGGGTTCCATCACAACTCCTTATCTTACTGGTTCTGTGGTCTTGAGCAATTTTCTAAAATGTCTGCATTGTAGTCTCCTCAATGGCCGTGGGTAAAGTGGGGGAAATGACAGCTACTACCATGTAAGGCTGCTAGAAAGAGTAAAGAGAGTTCAGATTTGCAAGCACTTAGAAGGAACCAAGTCAATGATTGCCATTCTTATTCTTGGTGACTGGATCTGAGTGTTGACTTTACCACATGCTGACTTGGTGGCTCTGGGCCACAAGTCTTTAATCTCGGTAACTGAGGTAGTAATATATCAACCTCTGTGGTCTTCGAGGGAGGATTCAGTGGTACCAAGCACAGAAAATGCACTCAGTGCACTCCCAGGAAGCTGGGATACATGGGTGTTGCTCTTGTTAGACCTCCAGGTAGAACTCCAGGGCCCTCTCCCAGCCCTGCTGTGGATGAGACAACCCAAGAGGCCACTGTTTTTAGCCCGGCTGTCAGTGGGTGGGATATCCCCAGAGATTCTACTGTATTTTGGGGACTTTCCAATGTTAAAATGGCTCATCTGGGCAAAGACTGTGCTGACACCCCTTGACTCCCCCCTCTGGCTTCCCTTGGCAGCTTCACCCAATTCTGTGACCACATATGAAACCTGCCAGACCTATGAACGCCCCATCGCCTTCACCTCCAGATCAAAGAAGCTGTGGATTCAGTTCAAGTCCAATGAAGGGAACAGTGCCCGAGGGTTCCAGGTCCCCTATGTGACATATGACGGTAAGCCAGAGCTACGAAGCTTAGAATGTATTTATAGCAGGGAGGCTCTGCTCTGAATGGAATCAGATTCTGAGCCAGCCAGCAGATTGCTGACAAGAGCACTGCTCAGCCAGGCACATGGGGAGAGGCAAAAGGACGGTGTTGACTCATGGGAGCCACATTTTAAACAGGCATTTGGGGACAATGACTGGGATAAATCGATAGCTTAGAAACACAGTAAAAGTAAGCACAGTTTGGTGGGTAAGAACACGGCCATTGGAGCCAGATAGCAGACTGGGACTTGTATAGGTTACCTTCCATCTCTAAACCATATTTTCTTTCTTTATTTCTGGTAGAGATTGAAGCCAGGACCTTGCACATGCTTACTGTGTGTCCTACCACTGAGATACCCCCCAGCCAAGCAGCATTTTCTTAATGTGTGATGAGGAAAATCATGTGAATGAATGTTAGAGTTTAACATGGAAGTTCCTAAAGGACTTGGTACACTGCCCAGCAGAGAGTAATAGCACAATGAATATAATTTGAGATTATGGAATTATTATATAGACTCCTAGAGAATGGGAAAAGCCTAACTTCTGGTCCTGGCCCTTCCTTTGCTTCTGTGTGATCCTGGGCAAGTCAGAGGATGCTTCTGGCTTTATTTATTTTTTTAAGTGAACGGGCTCCTTCTGATTCCTGGAGCCCTACCTAGCTCTCAGACTTGGTCAACAAATATTTATTAGGATCATAAAATGAACTGAACCTTGTCCTGAAAATCCTCATCGTCTAAAGGGGGAGGCGTCATCTGTTTGTAAATTTATTCATGTATCCATTCCTCAAATATTTAGTGAGCCTCTGGTGTGCCAGTCATTGAGCCAAACAGCAGAGACAACCTGGCTGGTGACCAGAACACAAAAATGTATATGTTGTCATAGACACTTTCACAAATTGTTTATATAGACAAAAGAACAGCAGCTATTCTGCATGGGTCTCTGGAGAGAATAGAGCACAGTTTCAAGGGAGGAAGAATATTCAGGAAGAGGCCAAAGGATGGGGTACCTAGCATGACTAGGATCCGATTTAGCCAGTGGGTAGGGGCCAGGGGCAGGAGACTAGAAGGGGATGGATCTAGGGCAGTGAAGGGCCTTGAAAGCCAAGTTCAGGAGGGTTTATTTAATTTTATAGAGAGCCACTGAAGGCTTTAGGCACAAAATTAGAAAGATGGGCACCACTGGTTTACCTCAAATCTCTTCACATCATTTATTTTTAACATGTGACAAAAACGAAGATCACCTTCCCTACCTTGCAGTTGCGTGAAATAACACACAATGCCCAAGACAAGAACTCTTAGTATCTGACTCCTGGGATGGACACAGATGCCTCCCTGTGGCTGTGCCGGGAGAGGCAGAGTCCAGCTCCCACCTGGAAGCAGCTGGCCAGCAAGAGGAAGCCAAACAGAGCCCGAGGCTCCACACAGATATCACCATAGCTCACATGCTTTAGGGTAGCTGCTGACACATGGACATGTCTTGATATTTTAAAATAAATAAGGGCTGGAGATGTAGCTCAGCTGGTAGAATGTTTGCCTGGCATGCAAACTTGGGTTTGATCCAAGTACCGTATAAATATGCATGTAATTCCAGCTCTGGGAGGTGAAGGCAAGGGGATCAGAAGTTCAAGGTCATTGTTGTCTATTTGGAGACTACCCTAGGCTACATGAAATGAGAGAGAGAGAGAAAGGGAGAGGGAGAGAGAGGGGGGAGAGAGAATATGGATGAGAATGAATTTAGCTTAGACCTGGGGAAATCATGCCTGGTTAGGCTCATGGTGAAGGTTACCACTTTGGCCATACAAAAGGCCTCTTCTCTGTCTTTCTTCAGAGTGTTTTTAGCTCCATGTGTGTGCAGTACATGCACATGTGTGTGCAGACACGTATGTCCCAAGTGTATGTGTTCTGAGATCAAAGGGAGACATTGGCTGTCTTCCTCTATTGCTCATCTATCTTACTTTCTGAGACATAGTCTCTCACTGAACCTGGAGCTCCCGTGTTTTGGTTAAACTGACTGACTAGGGAGGCCCAGTAATCTCCTGTCTCTGCCTCCCTCCACTCTGTCATTACAGGCTTTCACTTGGGTGTTGAGGATCAAATTCAGAACCTAAGGCTTGTAAAGCAAGCACTGTCATCAGCTAAACCATCTCGCTACCCCCTCCGTTGATTTTGTTTTTATTTCAAGACAGTTTGAGACCTGCTTTCTAAGCTCAGAAGTCTAGGAATCACTCTTAGAAGGATCAGGTGAAGCAGGCGGCTGCAGATGAGTCCCAGGCCACTGGAGAAGGGCATTGAGCACTCCTGAGCACCAGCTGTGCACCAAAGTGCCTTTTACCTGACATTCCTGTGGTCACTCAATGAAGTAGACATAATTACTTCCTGATTTTATAGATGAGACCCCTCAGGCTTAGAGATTTAAGTAACTGGTCAAGGCTGCAGAGCTGGGATGGACCCAATCTAGAGCTTGGGTTCTTAGCTACAAACCTCTCTGTGTTTCTGAGAACTGGAGCAGGCAGATGACCCAGCAGGAGCTCCTAGACGCAGGAGGAGAGGGCTGGAGATGTCGCTCAGCTGGTAGAGTGCTTGCCTTGCATGCACAAAGCCTGAGTCTGATCCAACATTACATACGGCTGGCATGGTGGCTCATGCCTGTGAAGGCAGGAGGGTAAGTTTAAAGGCAGCTAAAACTACATATATCAAGTTCAAGGCCAGTCTGGGGTACATGAGACCCTGTCTCAAAGAACAAAATTTTTAAAAGGAAACAAAAATTTAAAGACAAAACTGGTGGGGCTGTAGAAATGGCCCAGCAGGTAAGAACATCTACCATGGAAGCATAAGGGCCTGAGTTAGCTGGAGTTTGATCCCCAGCACCCACATAAAAAGCTGGGTATGGTGTACACACTTGTAACTGCAGTCCTGTATGTATGTGGGAGGGTTGGAAGATAGGAGAGAGAAACATTGGGGCTCCCAGGTCGGCCTATCTGCTCCTGTAGCAACTACAGGTTCAGTGAGAGACTCCAGCTCAAGGAAACCCCTCAGATGAGTGACACCTACATTCTTCTTCTCTACACATATATATATACACAGGGGATGCTCATCTGCATACACGTGCATGCACTATATTACTCACATACCAAAGTAGGGGAGAAAAAAAACTTGCATCCTCATTTTTTTTGGAGATAGGAACCTATAGCCAAGGATGTCATTATATAGCTCACACTGGCCTTGAACTTGTGATTCTCCTGCCTTAGGCTCCAAAATACTGGGATTACAGATGCTCACCACCACACCAGGTTAAAGCTTGTATACTTACATTTTATATTCATTAAGATAAAAGAATAGGGCTGTTAAGTGCTCGCCTGCTGTGGATTTGCCAGGACCCACATAAAGCCAGACACAGTGGCACATGCTTCTGAGGTTTGTTTGCAGTGGCAAGAAAGCCTGGCTTGCATACATATACACACACGCACAAATAAAAATAAAAAAGAAAGAAAAGCCTGCATGAGCTCATCAGAGAGTGAACACAGGTAAGAATAGAGCACCAACTGAGGGCCCCGGAACCCCTATAGTAAGAGGCCAGGGAGAGAAGGAAAAGCAAGGAGTCCTCAGAGCAGCCAGTGAGGAGGAGGAAAACCAAAGGATATAGTGTTCTGGAAGCTGAAAGGAGAGCTGAGTGAAAGGGGACCAGGCTACTGAGAGAGGACCAAGACTTGACCATTAGACAAAAGCATGAAGGCCATCACTGCCCTCAACAAGCAGGTCTGGAGGAGTGCTGGGGCCAAAGCTGACTCAAGTGGGTTGAGGAAAGGAGGGAAAAGCAAACTGAAGACCAGGAATGTTGACCATCCTTTCAAGTAGCTTTGATTTAAAAAAAGGCAAGAGAAACGGGATGGAGACCGTTGAGGGAGACATACTCTTAGCACCTTGTCAAAAATGGAAGTTTGGAAAGAAAGAAACCATAGGAACAAATATGTTCCTTATTCCAACAGAAGACTACCAGGAACTCATCGAAGACATAGTTCGCGACGGCAGGCTCTATGCTTCTGAGAACCACCAGGAAATACTGAAGGTAAGTACCTGCCTCAGTGGACACGGTGTAACCACATGGCCCCCTGCCTCAGTGGACATGGTATAACCACATGACCCCCTTGACTTTTCAGACAGCAAGCCTATCCAGGGCCAAGGTTAGCCACTTCCCCTCTCCTAGCTTTTACTTTAAAAAGTTTCTGTCATTAATGTTGTTAAGTTGTGGTTTTTAAGTTGGAAACTTGTAGAGGGGCAGGATTGTGATGAGGAGAGAGGGAAATTACTTATAAATCCAAACCAGGGGCAGATAGTGTTTTTTTTAATTAATCTTTAATAGTAAAGGCCCTTTGGTTCCTTTGTCTATGCTTTAAGCCCAAATTTCACCAAATTTTAAATACTTAAAAGTAATTATCACCTAGTGTGGGTAGGGTACACCTTTAATCCCAGCATTTGGAAGGAAAAGGTAGGAGGATTGCTGTGAGTTCAAGGTCAGCCTCGCACTAGGTCAGCTTGGGCTAGAGTGAGACCCTAGCTCAAAAACAAACAAAACAAAACAAACAAATAAAAAACCAACAACAACAACAAAAAAAAAACAAAGCTGGTGAGATGGCTGAGCAGTGGGCACTTGCCTGCAAAGACTAACAACCCAGGTTCAATTCCCCAGCACCCATGTAAAACCAGATGCACACAGTGGCACATGCACCTGGAGTTTGTAGCAGCTAGAGACCCTGGTGCACCCATTCTCTCTTTCTCTCTGCTTGCAAATAAATAAAAATATGTTTTTAAAACCAAGAAAGTAACAAATAATTGCTATATTACTCATATTCCCAAATCTCCATATTGTACCTTATCTGGTTGAGAAAAAAGTTTCTATACACTAAATTTTCTTTTCTAAAAGCAGTACATACTTATTATAATTAGGAAAAGTGAAAACTGAAAGGAAGATAAAAATCAGAGGAAACAATTTTCACAATGTGTTTTGCAGCTTGTCAACCTGCTATTTGGTATTGGGTCCTTATGGTTCCATTGGCCAAATTTGCGAATGTTTAACTATTTTGGCATAGTAACAAAAATTCCTTTCTCTTTAGGATAAGAAACTGATCAAGGCTCTGTTTGATGTCCTGGCCCATCCCCAGAACTATTTCAAGTACACAGCCCAGGAGTCCCGAGAGATGTTTCCAAGATCTTTCATCCGATTGCTACGTTCCAAAGTATCCAGGTTTTTGAGACCTTACAAATGACTCAGCCCTGGTTTCACTCGGAACATGTCCACTGGGAGCTTGGTGGGCCATGACTGTGCCAGTCCACAACCTCCAGTATCAGTGACTCTTTAGAGTTCAAGTTTTATAGATAATACAGATATTTTGGTAAACTGAACTTGGGTTTTCTGTCCCAGCACTGTGGATGTGGACTGAATGGCTTCTCATTACTGTGGACAGATGTTTTGGATGCAGTGAGGGTTGGCTGAGCTGGCAACCCTCAGATGTCCAGATGTTCCTCCTGTTCTCAGCCCTCCACTGGCACTCTGTGGTGGAAAGGGGGCCACAGAAGGGCTGCTTGGTTGAAAAATTACTTCCTCTAAACCTGTCCTTCCCCAAGGAGCACCTACATACAAGTGCAGGCTCTGACTGGGCCAAACAGGCAAGCCCTGCAGGAGACATGCACTCATCCTGAGATGTGGGAGGACTCCACGTTTGCTCAGCTCTCTACAGCTTCTGGGATACCTACCAGTTTGATCCCAAAGCTTGAGTGAGGGTTTTAAAAACCAAAAAACAGGGATGGAGAGATGGCTCAGTGGTTAAAGGTGCTTGTTGCAAAGCCTGATAGCCTGGTTTGATTCCCCAGGACCCATCTAATACTAGATGAACAAAGTGAAGCATGATGCATTTGGAGTTTGTTTGCAGTGGTAAGAAGCCCTGGTGCACCCATCCCCCCCCTCTCTGCAAATAAATAAATAATTTAAAAACATTCAGAAAACAGAAAGAATTAGACATAGAAAGGAAAACAAAGTCCTTCTGGAGCCATACTAGCTGCCAGCTGCTGCCAGGCTGGTCATGGCACTCTGGGTGGTGCCCTCCATCACACCAAGCTCTGTGGTATGGCTTGGAGAGTTCTTCTGGGATGTGATCTTGTGATGACAGTCACCGCCATCGTGGAATGGATGTTTCACCAGTCAGAGGCTCTTGCCTGGAGGGCTGGGTGTGACTGGTGAGGCCCAGCCTTCTCCATCCTCCCAGGGCAGAAGTGAGTGTGTGCCGAGCCACAGGCAGCACCGCTCAGGGCGCTCACTCATTCTGGGAAAGCAGCCTTGGGCTGGGCCTCTAGGCCCCACGCCATGTCCTTTTGGTCAGAGCGCTGGGACCTCGCCATCACTGCTTCCCACATGAGCTTGAATGTTCAATATTACTGAGGTTTTAAAACATTTTAATTCCCAGGCAGAAATCTCATTCCCGTGGGTGATAATCCTACTGGACTGGGGATGTCGCTAGCTCAGGGGTAGAGCTTGCCAAGTTTAACAGGGCCCTGGTTTTGATCCCTTGGACAAACGGCTTGCACTTGGCAGCTTTGTTATTTCAGTGATAAATAAGCACGCAGTTCTCTACACCAAAGGCCTACAAAATGTTTAACAAGTATTCTTTTTTAAAATTTTTTTCTCTACCTCCCTCCCACTCTCCCTCCTCTAACAAGTATTCTTGAAGACAAAGATGGCTTCATTATTGCTAAGCTTGCTTTTCACCTGTGTTGTTTTTAAACTATTAATCATAACACTGACTTTTCTAAGAGCCCTAATGAAAGTGCTTGTCTTCATTCAGATGGGTCCTAAATGCCTGGTTTCAGATTTCTCCTGCCAGGCATGCTGGTGCGCACCTCTAACCCTAGGGCTTGGGACATGGAGGATCAGGAGCTGAAGGGCATCCTTGGCTACATAAGGAATTGTAGGCCAGCCTGGACTACATGAGACCCTATTTTTAAAACAATTTTTAAAAAATCATTTATTATAATAAAATTTGGCCTATATTTCTGAGTCTAAATAGAAGATAAAAATTCAGATATACTATCACCTGAGTGATCTGGAGGAGAGAGGAGAGATGGGCCGAGCTCTGCCTCTTGTCCAAGATTTCCAGTAACTTTGTGCTCACAAGAGGGTAAGTCTGCATTGCTGTTCTGGAAGGCTGGGGGCAGGCATAACTAGGGTTTGGCAGGAGGCTACAGAGAAGGCTGTCAGGCATCCTCCAAGAGCAGGCTGTGTTCCAGGGCACATAAGCGGTCTGATGCTATGGCCAAGTCATTAACTATTAACTATCTATCTACTCTGTACCAGGCCTGAGAGATTCACCAACGGCCTCAATTACAAGGCAAATGGCCCTGCCCTCAGGGAGCTTGAAGAAGGAAGTGACAGGTAATGAGCATGGAAAGGATTGGCTTGTGTTAAGTGCTGTGTTATAAAACAGGTTAATTTAACTTTAGGTTTAGGGACTGTAGATGGTGTCTATGGGGAAATTGATATTCCAAATGGAAACTCTATGACAAGAAGGAACTAGCCTGGGGAAAATCGGGGTGGGGGAGAGGAAGAGCATTCCAGAGAGAGGGACCCCAAAGCAGAGAGTGTGAGCAGGGATGTCTAGTCAGGAGTGGTAATCTATCATTTTCCAAGGAAGGTTGGAAGCTGTGTTCCCTCCCCTTGAGTCAGGGCTCTGTGACTGCTTCACTGAAAGTATTTGGCGTATTTGGCGTATTTGGCAGAAGTAACACTTTACAAGGTTGTGTGCTTAGGCTTCAGGTGCAAACAGTTTTCCCTTCATCTCCTGGGGATGCTCATACGCAACTTAGTCACCGTGCCCTGAGGAGGCGAAAGCAGCCTTTGGAAGGAACCTCACCATCACCCATAGGCCAGGCTGAACATTCAGAGACAACCTGTAAGTTCGTCAGCTATGTGATGAGTGTCCCTAGATGCTCGGGGTTCCTCCAGCCCCAACTGATGCTTCATGGAGCAGTCCCCGAGGAACCGCACACAAACTGGTCATTAGCATTGCGTTGAGTTGCTGGAGTTGGGAATGGTTTCTGATGGGAAAGGGGAGCAGACTGCGTTCTGTTTCGGCCATTCTAGCTCAAGGTACCTATTGCTCATGCTGCTGTCCAGGTGGAGTGGAGTTGTGAAGTAGGCGGGCACCTGTGTGAAGCCCGAGGAGAGGTCACTGCGCTGTCACCCAGTAGAGATAGGGACTTTCCCCACGGTAAGGCCACTGGGGAAAAGGATGCTGACTCTCCACCCCCAGCTCCCAAAATAGTAAATGCAATAATTCCAGACGTATCGTGTTTTTTAAAAAATATTTTATTTATTTGAGAGAGTAAGAGAGAGAGAGAGAGAGAGAAAGAGAGAGAGAGAGAGAGAGAGAGAGAGAGAATGGGTACACCAGGGCCTCCAGCCACTGCAAATGAACTCCAGACACATTCACCACCTTATGCATCTGGTTTATGTGGTTACTAGGGAATTGATCTCAGGTCCTTCTGCTTTAGAGGCAAGCACCTTAATTGCAGAGCCATCTCTCCAGCCCGTATCATGTTTTAAATAAATTTTGCTACAGTGTATTGTTTTAGTTGGTCTATTTTATTGCTATTGTTATGACTCTCACTGTGCCTGATTTATAAAGTACTTTATCACAGGGAGAAACAGTCTACATTGGGTTTGGTGCTATGCACCGTTTCAAGCACCCACAGAATGCCTTAGAACATTATGTCCCAAAGTTATAAGCGGTGTTGTATGTAGATCAGAGACATGGAGCTCTGGATCCTGGGATTCCTGGTGGCAGTGCAGAGACCAGGACTTGAGATGGGAAGAAACTGAGCTCCCACCTTCCCTCCCAACAGCTAGTTCCCTGGGTGCGCTCTGAGGGGTGGGTGCTGTGGGAGTCCTTCCTTCCATAGTCACTCACAGAAGCACTGCGTCTGTGGACCCAGCAACATTTCTTTGGGTTTCCAATGCGAGCGGGAGAGTTTGCCTTTCCATTCACAAAATGGTTATGTCCACTGGAGAAATTGCTTCCTCTGAATCATCCTGGGAACTGTCAAGTGCATAGTCTGTAGGCACACCCTACACTTGGGTTTGCAGGTGATTCTCAGATGTCATCAGGTAACTTAGGAAGGGTGGTGGCTGCTGGCAGGAAGCAAGGACTGCCTTACCCCATGGCAGATCGTTACAGAAAGATGGACCAGGACTATTGGCTGCTGCAGACTGCCGCAACTAGTCAGCCAGAATACAGGGAAACCCAGAGGTCCCTTGTGAGGCCCAGGTGTTACCTGATCAAGCCAGAAGAGATGCTGCTTTCAAGGACCACCTGCACCTGGGCACAAGGTGGGTCCTGAGAGCTCTACCCTGTCCACATCGCTTCTCAGCAAAGGCTGGGACCAAATGGATCAGCTGAGGTCAAGTAGTGGGAACCTTCTAACCCATGGCCTCGTGCAGATGAGCCTCCAGCTGCTTCCAAGGCCCAGTCCCAGGAGAGGCCAGAAGGGCCCCAACCACAAGAAATTAGAAACATTAGCTAGTCTTTCCTTCTCTGACCACCTTTACTCCCGACTCAGGGGTATATAAATTTTAGGGTATCTCATCTCATCCCTCAGGCTTCTTTGACCATCCTCAGGGATACTCCTGTGTCCAAAGCAAATAACAGAGCCACGGAGACAGCTATACAAGGTGTGGTGTCTCACCTGTCATTCCAGCACTGGGGAGGCCAAGACAGGAGGATTCCCATGACTTCTAGGACAGCCTGGGCACATATCGATTACGAGGTCAGCCAGGGTTACATAGCAAGACCCTGTCTCAAACAAACAAGTGCTTTCAGGGATCTCCCCAGATAATAGATGAGGAGCAAAATAGACTTAGAAAATGAAACCACTCTAATTTATAAGCAAGTTGTTCTAAGTGAATAATGAGATGCAAATGAAGACCATCTGGGCTGGGGAGATGGCTCAGTGGTTAAAGGCACTTGCTTGCAAAGCCTGCCCATCTGGGTTCAGTTACCCAGAACCCATGTAATGCCAGATGCATAAGATGAAGCATGGGTCTGGAGTTAGTTTGCAGTGGCAAGAGGCTCTGTCTGGTGCACCCATTCTCTGTCTCTCTCTTCCTTCCAAATAAATAAGTGAAAAGACCATCTACTGAGAACAATGTTAGTGACTCAGTATTGCTTTATTTTTTTCAGATTATCTCACCAGAGGAATTCGACAATAATCCTTAGTTGCTAATAATTTGTTATGTGTTCACTTGTTCATTTATGCAGGATATATTTACTTAGGGTCTGCTAAGTACTAGCCTTATGGCCTGGGATTCGTTCCCCAGGACCCACATAGAGCCAGGCACACAAAGTAGCTCATGCACCTGGATTTCATTTGCATGGAGTTTATTTGTAAGGGCAAGATACTTTTGCACACTCATACTCTGTCTCTCTCTTACATACATGCATATATAAATACATACATACTTATTTTAAAAATAGACAATGAGGAGGTGGTAGGGCAAGATGATCATTGGAGTCATGAACTCAGATTCTGACCAGAGCACTGGATCCCCAGACCCAGCCTGGCAGCACTGGCCCTGGCAACCTCGTTTACTCAGCCTGCAAGAACTTGGCATTGTATGACACACCAAAGCGCCCAGTGAAGAAGCTAGTCTAGCACTGGCGCCACCTACTGGTGGGAAAATGGAGCTGACCTATGTTTCAGTTGCCATGCCTGGAAGTTTAAATGGCACAAGTGCCAAACAAAATGTTCCCGAATAAGGTATGGAGGGTCAGAGATGGCCTTTGTCAGAGGATTAATTGGTTGTTTTTTATACAGTCCTCTTAATGTATTGGTTTAAACCTTTGCCTGGCCTGAAAATGAACATGATTGATTTAGGTCATTTCCAGCTGTGACTGTCTCTCTCCACGTTGACTGACTCCTTTTGAAAGCTCTCTGCTGACATATTTTGTACATGCACATTATATATTTTGATCATAATTCCCCTCTCTCCCATCCCCCTTCCACTGAACCCCTTCTTCTAATATTTTGGTGTTGTTTTTGTTCTCCTCCATCATAAATGACAACCCAAAATGGTGCAGGTACTGACAGCCTCCTGAGAAGACATGTCCAGAAGACAGGTTCCAAAGCACTCCTAGCCATCCTTTGGCTCTCACTGACTCGTTTCTATGGGTGAGGTTCTAGGGTCGACTGGATATATGGTGCTGAATTAGTGTGGGGGGTTGAAATTGCTAGAATGATGAAGGAAAAAATCACCCCCTAAAGTGTAGCCTTTTGCAATGAATCCTTCAGCAGGAGCTACCACACCTCATGACTTGGGTTGTTCTCTGATCCCAAATCTTTGCCAGGACTAAAGGATAATTTGGAAGCACAGTTTGAAGTTTTCTGTCTCGTCCCTATATTATGGTTTGAATATGAAATATCCTGACAGGTTTGTGTGCTGAATGCTTGGTCCCTTCCTCCCTCCCCCATGATGGCACTATTTTAGGAAGTTTTAGAAGCTTTAGGTGCTGAAGCTAGAGGACATGGGTCTGAGGGAGGGGGCCTTTGAAGGTTATATCTGGTCCTCAGTCCCTTCCTCGCTTTCTGCTTCTGTCTGCCATGAAGTGAACCACCCTATTCTCCCCACGTTCCTCTGCCACCAGGCTCTGCCTCACAACAGGCCCAGAAACACAGAGCCAAGCGAATCCTCTGAAACCATGAGCAAAAGAAAGCTTTCTTCAATTGTTTTCTTTATGCTGCTTTTCTCAGGCCTTTAGACTCAAGGTCTGACTAATCGTACAAATACTCTACACGATGCCAGAAGTGGAAACACAAACCTCCCTCAGATCGGAGCTTTGGCTGGCCTTGCCTAGTCACATGCTTCAAAGTCACAGACGTGAATAGCTGCTGAGCAGGAACTGGAACGGATGCCACAGTGAGGACAGAGCCCTGTCGTGTGGTGGCACATCACACCCAGCAGCAGTGCATGATGGTAAAGAGCAGCCCTTTGCTGACCTTGGCCAGGCCTACTGTGCTCACCCCATGGCCTTGGGATGGCCCACTGTCAGCAGCCACGAATTTGCCATGGTCACAGGGTGCTCATGCAGCTGGTGTGTGTGGTGCCTGGTCGTGGTGAAAACTGAAGACAATGGAGCAAGGTGGCATGTGGCAAAACAGGAGTATGTGCTGGGCACCGTGATGCTGTTCCAGGTGACTTAGCTTGAGGAAGGCAGATTTCAGCAGCTGCATCACGTACTTCAGTGGAGTTTCATGTAACAGGGGTTGAGTGTAAAAATTAGTAAACCTTCACTCAGGGCTCTTCACGAGGAGGACTGAGAATCTGCTCTGTTTGGTGGTCATGGTGAAATGCTCAGTGCCTAAGACCATGCTCTCCATGTCCTCTGCTCTTCCTGGATTAGCACCCCAGCTTTACCACCCATGACCTGTGTGATCTTGGACAAGCTACTTGACTTCTCTGTGCTTCGGCTTTCTCAAATGTTAAGTAGAGATGATAGAACGTACCCGCTTGGGCTCCTGTGAGAACGAAATGAATTAATTCATACATGGAAAACTCGAAACCCTGCCTGCATGCAGGAAGGGCTCAATAAATGTTTCCATCATCACTAATGTCAACTCCTGGAGACTTGAAAAGACACATTCTTCTTTATTATCATGTGTATGTGCATGGTATTATGGATACGGGCACATGCATGTCCCAGGTGTCGAGGTCTGACAAGCCTGGAGTGTGTGCCGCTCCTTCCACTTGGCTTGAGAAAGAGTCTCTTGTTGTTTTTGCCACTTCACTTTGTGTGGGACCAGGCTAACTGGCCTTGACCTTCCCCAATTCCCTTCTATTGATCCTCACATTTGGATGACAGATGCATGTGCCACGCTGTGTCCAGCTTTACACGGGTGCTGGGCAGTCAAACTTGCAAGTACCTTTATCCACTGAGCCATCTCTCCAGCCCCATAAGACACATTCTTTAGGGGGTCTAAACTCTGCTGGTTTCTCCCATTCCACCAAAACAGAGCATTCTTGAGTTGCATGGTTTCTGCTGGGGTGCCATCCAACCATAGAGTCGTGTCAGCTTCACTGGGAATGAGAGGACACAGGCCTGACTTGGGGTCTTCCAGAAGGACTTCTGCAAACTATGCTCCTGAGCTTGGAAGATGAAATGAGTTATTCCAGTCCCCTGAGATAGCTTCTCTCCGAAGAAGATGACAGCCAGAACCACACATTCTTCAGAATAACCGTTTTAATGTTGAAGTTTCCATCATGTCCAAGCCCAAGTTCTGGCTCCAGGAAGGTCATGCTCTGGGCTATAAGCAGGTAAGGTCAATAAAGACAGTCACTTTAGCAAGATGCAAACACTTTGCATGACACCCTGTGGTCAGTACAATAAAGCTTCCTTACCTCTTTAAACTGATTTTGAGACACATAGCCCAGGCTTGCCTTGAACCCACAGCTCTCCTGTCTTAGCTCTGGAGTGCTGAGGTAGCAGGTATCCCACCTCTCCCCATTCAAAATACCCTTTTGAGTCATGAGAACACAGGCCTGGCCAGAGTGGGTGTGGCCACTGTTCAGCATGTGCCTGGGAGAGCAAAGGACTCAAGGTGCAATGTGCTGATGGAGACATCCTGAAGATGGCATCCTGAGAAGTTCATCTTTGTAGAGATCATGAACCAGAAGGGGGAAAGCAGACATTTCACAGTGAGGGCCGGGGAGATGGCTTGGTAGTTCAAGGTGCTTGCTTGCAAAGCCTGCCAGCCTGGGTTCAATTCCCCAGTACCCACATAAGGTCAGATGCACAAAATGACATGTGCGTTCGGAGTTTGTTTGCAGTAGAAAGAGGCCCCTTGTGCCCATATTCCACTATCCTTCTCTCTCTTCCTCTCTCTTGCAAATAGGCCCCTCGTGCCCATATTCCACTCTCCTTCTCTCTCTTCCTTTCTCTTGAAAATAAATAAAACTTAAATAAAGAAATTGCCCAGTGAAGAAATCAGGCCATGCCCTGACCAGATGATCAAAAGTAGTATCTTTTAAAAAGGGAATGACACCTACCCTATTCGGGCTAATGCACAACTTCAATCTAAACATAGGACACAGCTACAAATGCAAGAGGAATGCTCCATTCAAAAAAAGGAAGGAGGGTTAGGGATTGTAGCTCAGTGGTAGAACATCTGCCTAACATGTGTGAGGCTGTAGATTTAATCCCCATAACTAGAAAAATGAGGAAGTGAAAAGTGAAGAATGGAGCATGATGGTACAAGCCTATAATCCTGGCACTCAGGAGGGTGTGACCAAGGATCACAAGTGTGAGGTCACCCTGTACTAGAGAGTTCAAAACCAGTCAGCTGCAATAGGGAGAGGTTGTCTCAGAAAAAGAGTGGTGGGCGGGGAAGGTAGCTCAGCTGGTAGCATGCTTACCTGACAAAGCCCTGGGCACCAAACACAAGCATAAAATTAGCACTCAGGAAGTTGAAGCAGGACAATCCTTCTCAAGTTGGCCCTCAGCTACATAGAGTTTAAAGCCAAACTAGAGATGCTGTATAAAAAAATGGAAGGGAGAGGGCGGAACAGCTGAGCACAGGCCTGTGGGTCAGGGCTGAGGATGCAGCGGCAGGATCCAGAGCTGGACCTGAGGGAGAGCATGGCATCGTGGGCCAGCATGGTCACAGCTGCTGCTGCTGGTGGGCTCGGCACTGGCCGGCCTCTGCTTCCACCCAGGCCAGACCTGCTACCGACCCTGCATGGGGACCTGTGGGTGACAGCTGGGGCGCAGGACTTACCCCAGGCCACATGAGTACCTGTCCCTATTGGATCTCCCAAAGAGCTGGGATTGGCGAAATGTGAATGATGTCAACTATGCCAGTGTCACCAATACTGGGCCCATGGCAGATAGCATCAACATGGAAAGATGTATGACCCTCCACCCATATCACTGACTGTGGCAATGCCGGCTCCAGTGACCCCCTCACTGGCAATGACTTGCCAGTGTGGGCATATGCCCACTGGAATGGCATCCCTAACGAGACCTGCAACAAGTGTCAGGCCAAGGACCAAGAGTGTAAGAAGTTTAACCAGCATAGGACCTGCACAGAGCTTAGTGTCACACTATCCAGAACTACACCCTCTGGCTCCCTCTCAGGCAGGGAGAAAGGTCCCATCAGCTGTGGGATAATGGCGACAGAAAGGATGGACAGATATGGAGGCATCTATGCTGAGTACCAGGCTCAGGCCTACATCAATCACATTGTCTCCGTGGCAAGGAGGGGCGTCAGTGATGATGGGACTGAGTACTGGATTGTCCGGAATTCATGGGGTAAACCCTGGGGCGAGAGAGCAATGACCAGCACTTATAAGGAAGGGGAGGGTGCCAGATTACAACCTTGCCATGGAGGAGGCTTGCTCATTTGGGGGGACCCCATTGTTTAGTGGATGGCTCTGGAAGCAACACCATGAACCATGACCAGAGGGTGCCATGCTGGGTTATGGGACTGGGTGATTGTCAACACTGGGCATTGAAGATGGCACTGGACACCTCGACACACAACATGTCAACATATGGTCCAGCATGGGACCCAAGAAGGCAGATACCTGCACAGGGCAGTCCCCTCCAGAGCAAATGCTGCCTTCAGCCACCTGGGGAAGGGTGGCATGAGACCTAGGAAGAAGGCACAGAGAGTCCATATTTTGCCTTTAGCAGCTGTATTTAAACTAGGGCATCTAGGGGACCTTCCCACAAGTTCTGATGTCACCTTGGAGTCAGTAAGGAGGGAGGTAGCCATTTCAAACTGTCTAAGTGACAAATACAGTTCCTATCTGGCTTTAAAAAATGGAAGGGAGTTGAAAAGCAAATAACTTATATATCAATAAAGTTGTGACCATTTTTGTTTCAAAAGACACCTCAAAAAAGTGAAAAAGCAACTCACAAAGGAGAAACTTTTGCAAGTCAGGTATTTGACAAAGGACTTGTTAGTAGTATAAAGAACTCATACAGTTCAATAAGAAAAAGATAAACAGCTCAATGTTAAAGCAAGCAAAAAATCTGAATTGGTATTTCTCTAATGAATATACAAAATGTTCAATACGCACCTGAAAAGATGCTGAGCATCATATGCTCAGGGAAATGCACAGCACAGTGAGACAGAACTCCCCAACTCCCGAGAAGACCACACATTTTAAGGGATTGGTAACAGCAAGTGCTAGCTAGAATGTGGAACTGTCATGGCTGCAGTTACCTTTTCATTGCTGAGACAAACACCTGACCAGAAGCAGTCTATGGGAGGAAAGGGTTTATTTCAGGTTTACAGACTCCAGGAGAAGATTCATCGTGGCAGAGAAGCTGGCTCACTTCATCATATACCACAGCATAGAGACAACAGTCTGAACCAGCTGATTCTAAACACATACCTTAGGGCTGGATTCAAGATCCACCCCCAGTGACATACCTCCTCCCCCAGTGATCCACCTGCTGAAAACTAAGTGGGAAGTTTAGTCAAAATACCTGAGAGCTGGAGAGACGGCTCAGTGGTTTGCACTTGCTTGCAAAGCCTGATGGCCCAGGTTCAATTCCCCAGTACCCGCATAAAGCCAGACATACAAAGTGGTACATGAATCTAGAGTTTTCTGCAGTGGCAAGAGGCCCTGGCATACCCATCTTCTCTCTCCCTCAAATAAATAAATAAATAAATACATGAGCCTATGAGGTCACTTACATTCAAACCATCACACTTATACACCATTACTAGATAGAATGGTACAGCCACTTTGGAGAGCAGTGTATTAGTTCCTCAAAGGTAAAACAAAGAGCTACCATATGGTCCAGTAATTCTATCTAAGGGAAAAGAATGGATGTATACAAAAAGACCTGCTCATGAAAGTTCATAGCAGTGTTACTCATAATAGCTAACAGGTGGAAACAGGCCAGGCATGGTGGCACCTATAATCCCAGCACTTGGGAGGCACAGGATTGTGAGTTCAAGGCCAGCCTGAGCTACAAATCAAGACCCTGTCAGCAGCAGCAACAGCAAATGCAGAAGGTGGAAATAAATTTCATGTCCATTCACCAATGAATGGCTAAACAAAGGGCGATGTAGACATACATTGGAATGTCATTTGACCACAACAAAGTGCTGATACACATTGCAACATGAACTTTGGACAGTTATATGAAGTAAAAGACGCTAGTCACAGATCAATCATAATCCAGTTATACAAACTGTCCATAGAGACAATAAGTAGATTAGAGGTTGTCTAGGGCTAAAAGAATATCGGAGAATGTAGCCACTGAGGGCACCAAGGGCAGCAAAGCTGCAGCTACCAATGTACCATCAGAAACCTGCGCCTGGGAGGTGGCTGTGGCAGGGGCAGTGGGCCAAGGCCATGTCCATGGGCCCTTGGAGGGCCAGGTGGCAGAGTGGCTGGGCATGGGGGAGGCCAAGCACCCACCTATAATCCTATCACCATAAATGTGGGAATAAGAGAATCTCTGGGTGCTTGATGGCTAGCCACATGGATGAACTCCAAGTTCAGTGAAAGATCCTGTCAAAAAATAAAGTGAAGAGCAATAGAGGAAGACACCTATGTTGACCCCTGGCATTCCTGTGTGCACACATCACACATTCAAAATCAGAAAAGAGGACTATAAACAGGTATCTTCAAACCAATTTTTGTATGGAGATCTTCACGACAGCGCTACTCACAGTGGCCCAAAGATGGTAACAACTGGAATGTCTGTCAGTGGGCAGGAGGTGACAGCTTGTGAGCCCATACAGTAGAATGTCCTTGGGTCTAAGGAGAAGCAGAGTAACACGCTGCAACCTAGCTGTACCAAGGGAACATGATGCCAAGTGAAGGACACACACAGAGGTCCCACAGTGTGCACGTTCATTCACATGAAGGTCCAGGATAAGTAAATCAGTAGAAACAGAAGGCTGCCAGAGACTGGGGGCAGAATGATGATGACGAGTGAAGGCTGAGGTTGAAGTTCTACGTTGAGAATAAGGAAATGTGCTGGAACTAGAAGGCAGTATTGGTTGCACAACATTGTGTAATGTATTAAATGCTACTGAATTGTTCACTGAAAATGGCTAACTTTATGTTCTGTGAGTTATACTTCAATAAAAAGGGGGAAAATCATACATAAATCATAAAAAAAGAATTTGGGAGATGTGAAAGGATTGATAATGGGTATGGAGTTTATGAGGGTGATGAAAATCATTTTAAAATTGATTATAGTGAACGTTATACAGGTCTGTGAATGTATTAAAAAGACACTGAGGTTTGGAGAGATGGCTCAGTGGTTAAGGCACATAAAGCCAGATGCACAAAGTGGCGCATGCATCTGGAATCTGTTTAAGGGCACTTAACTGAGGCTTAACTGAGGTGGGAGAAGACCTACTTTGAATATTGGTGGCACCAATCCACAAGTTGTTGTCCTGGACTGAAAAAAAAAAAAAGGAAAAGCTAGTTCAGTACCAGCATTCATCTCTCTTTGCCTCCTGTTCCTCCCAACCCCATGCATCTGCCATAATGGACTGTGCCCTCTTAAACCCTGAGCCCAAATAAAGCCTTCTAAATTGTTTTTGTCAGGCATCTAGTCATATCCAGGAGAAAGTAATACAGGAGAACTATATCCTCCCCAAGTGACAGTTTTATAAAGGATCAGAGGGGCTGATGAGACATGACATCAGCCTGGCTCCTGCACACGAGGGATGTGTTAAAAACAACTTCAGCAACTCAGGAAACTGGAGCATGAATAATTTAGGTAAAAATATCATATCAGTGTAAATTTATGAAGTTTATATCTATGTTGTGGTTATGTAAGAGAATAATTCCCCCTTTCTTGATTTTTTGGAGACAGAGTCTCACTGGCCTTGAACTATTGTAGCCTAGGTTGGCTGCAAAATCTCAATCCTACTGCCTCAGCCTCCTAAGTACTGTGAATAAAGGCACACGCTACCCCATCTGTGAACAATGGGCATGCAGACAATGAAATACTCAGTGGTAAAGGATCATAGTTTATGTAATTGATCCCAAATAGTTCAGATAAAAGGTGTGTATGTGCTTTCCTGTGTGTGTGTGTGTGTGTGTGTGTGTGTGTGTGTGTGTGTGTGTGGATAAGAAATGATACCACAAATATAGAATTTATATAAGTAACAGGTAAGCTGGGTAAAAGATGTACAGGTATTCATAGGATTTTTATGTTTGCAACTTGAAATTTTGAAATTGTTTCTAAATAAAGTTTTAGATAGGAATAGAACTGGGGATGTAACCCTGTGGTAGAGTACTTGCCCAGCATTCTCAAGGCCCTGGGTTCAAACTTCAGTACAAGAAGAAGAAGAGGAGGAGGAGGAGGAGGACGAAGAAGAGGAAGAAGAAGAGGAAAAGGAGGAAGAGGAAGAGGAAGAAGAGGAGGAAGAAGAGGAAAAAGAGGAGGAGGAGGAAGAGGAGGAAGAAGAGGAGGAGAAGCACAGCAGCGGCCAGGAATGACTTTTCTCTCTAAGCAATGGAGAGCTGTGTGTGAAAATAGGTCATCGTGAATGCTGTGTGTGAATGTGTGCATGTCCGCATGCCTGGGAGTCTACCAAGTGCTTCACTTCTCTGCTACATTTGCCCCAGGCCCTGTGGTCTGCCACTGTAATGTCCTTAGGGGAAGAATGTGGCATCCCGGGTGCCCCTGAGGTGAGTAACAATTACAGGGTGAGCAGCCCACTC
Source organism: Zapus hudsonius (assembly GCA_004024765.1). Lineage (NCBI taxonomy): Eukaryota > Metazoa > Chordata > Mammalia > Rodentia > Dipodidae > Zapus > Zapus hudsonius. The sequence continues at coordinate 30,680 of PVHP010005917.1, forward strand.
TGGCTATCTGAAGGAAAGTTTTCCTCTGAAGGAAAAATCTCCAATCTGGTGGGTGAGGTCAGGCCTAAGCTTCGCTGGGTTCCAAGAGGCTTGTCATCCTCCCAGGTCTCATTTCTACTGTGACAGGTTCTTCTTGTCTCAGGAGGGTCACCCTGCTTCTGGGTCCCCTTCATGCTTTAGAGAAGGGAAGGAAAGAGGAGCCAGCATATTTACTGAGGACCCCCACACTGTCAGGCCTCTGTGCTTTATGTGTCATCTTACAAAACCATACAGGGCTCTAGAAGATGGGTAAACTGAGGCTCAGAGAGCTTCTCTAATTTGGTCAAGGTCCCATAGCCTGCTAGGGGCTGAGCTAAACTCAAAGTCAAATCTAGACTCCTCTCTTCCTGATTGCCAACAGACACAGTTGCTTTAGATACTGAGGGCTTTTTTTTTTCTTCATTCTCTTCATTCTTTTTGTTCTGATTTGAGGTCAATATCTGGCCTCATCCCAGAGAATGAAGCCAAATAATTGCTGGCAGGAATGGATCCAAAAGACTCAGATTTGGAAAATACCAACAGGGCTGCCATTACCTCTCAGGTTTTTGTTGCTTTTGTTTTGTTTTGGAGGCTGAGTGATGCTCAGAATCCCTCGGAAGAAAAAATCTCTTCTCTTTGCTTGAACCTGCCAAAGTAGACACAGTCTTCAGGGCTAAAGGTCAAGTCTCTGGCACTGTGCGGCCAAACATGCTGGCACACCTTATACTTGCAGCAGACAACTGTTTGAAGAATCTTCCTGCTGAAGGAAGTCCTGGGGGTGGTGGGGAAGAGCGCTCTGTTCCTAGCTCTCCCCCCCAACAGTAGCCTTGAGAGGTAGACATGTTACTGGCATCATTTTCTAGATGAACTAAACTTTCACAGTGGTGAAGCCACATAGCTAGGAAGAGGAAGATTGAGGTTTGAAATTAGTATATTAGACTCCCAAACCTGTGCTTGTAACTACTGTCTCTCTTTTGCAATATGGAAACTGAGGCAGAGAAGTAGAAAGCAACTTGCCCAGTCATTTGGGTGAAGTATGAATACAACGCCCAGAAGTGACCCTCCTCAGTCTACAAGTGTGTGTGTGTGTGCATGTGTGTAGAGGTGGGGGGGGCAGTCCTGGACACACAGGCCCATGTGTAAGGACAAAGATGAATCAGTATGGCAAGGAAGACTTCTGACAGGTGAAAGGACCATCAAGTATTGTGGCCACCCACATACTTGCAGAACACAAATCCCACTTACAGCCAAGAGCTCTGAATTCACACAAAGGTTCCCAGCTCTGGCCAGGCCCCATTTATTTTTTTCAGCAACACTTGATATGGCCAAATTCCAGTTCTAAAAGAGAGATTCAGCTTCCTGGTGTTCCCAAGGGGGTTGAGCTACAAGAGCCCCTTTCTTTGGACAGCCTCAGCAAAAATAAGTTAAATAAATATTTAAAAACAAAAGGCTGCTCACTGGGGTGTCTGAAGGATTCCAACTCCTTCCCCAGAGCTACCTGCCTGGCTTCCTCCCTGAGAAAGAAAAGAAGTCACCTCAGTCCAAGTTACGTTGGCCTGACTATTTGGGCTTGTCCTGACACTTTGCCAAGCTCAGAGGCACCTGTCCTAGTGAGACAAGGCAGAGCTATCTTTCACGGTTTCCTAGGTGACCTTCCTGAAGGAGCAGCCAGGCAGGGATCCAGGCAGTGGGGCAGAGGGAAGCAGGACAGCCACTATGGCAGTGTGCCAGGAGGCTGTAAGATAAGTAATCTCACCCACTTTCTGGAGACCCTATCCTCTGTATGTGGGGGAGAAGAGGACCCTAGCCCTCTGGGCTTCCCTGAAGCTAGGTGACCAACCTTCTAAATTTGCTTCCCCACAAGCAGTCTGTGCCCTCCAAAACTAGGGCAGATGTTAAAGGGAAAACAGAAGGGAAGAAAGCATATTCATGAGGTCAAGCCAGGCCTTCCAGGTCCGGGAAGTCCACCCCACATTCTAAGGGAAGATCTATGGCCTGCTTTCCTTAACCTTAACTTTATGCCATACGTATATTAGTATTTATAAATAGCCTTCTTTGTATTGAGATTCAGTAATGAGCAAAAATGAACTTGGTCACCTTCTTAGACTTGTCAATCAATGGAGACAAATATTGATCAAACAACCAGTAACACACAATGAAATTCCCAGGAAAGGTGTATATTGCATATTAGGAGCATACACCATCTAAGTCAGAGATTGTTCTGTCAAGGAAACAATAGTTGAGCTGAGGGCTGGAATATGCACAGATCTCTGAAGAGAGTGGGAGTGGGCATCCCAAACAAAAGGAAATTCAAAGGCCAGCCATTTGGCGAGACAGGGAGAGACTTCTACATGGATCTGGAAGAACACAGGTTGACATGCGGAGTGGAGGAACAGGTGGGGCAATCACCAAAAAATGTGATTTAAAAAAATTAATTCATTTATTTGCAAGGAGAGGGATGGAGAGAAAGAGAGAATTGGGTGTGTCAAGGCCTCCAGCTGCTATAAAAGAACTCTAGATGCATGTACCACTTTGTGCATCTGGCTTTAGGTGGGTGCTGGGGAATTGAACCCAGGTCGTTAGGCTTTGCAGGCAAGTGCCTTAACTACTAAGTCATCTCTCCAGCCCAAAAGTGTGATTTCTTAGTCTCAAAGCAGCAGGGTGCATTTTGAGATGTTGGTGCCTGCAGTTTGGAATAATTCTGGTTGGTGCTGGAAAGATGGATGGCTCAGCAGTTAAGGGCTCAAACAGTAGATAGGAAGAGATGAGGGACATTGAAGAGGTTAAGTCTGTGGTTTCAGGTATTTGTAAGAGGGAGAGAATGCTTTCATAAGCTACTGCCAGGATTTGGTGAGCATTAATAGGGACTCAATAAGCGCTATTACTGTTCCTTTAATGTTAGTTCTTGTCAACGTAAATCTTTCTGAGTCATGTCTGCCTCTCTAAGATGCAGTGGAGATGTGGTGAGTCCTAGGGTAGAAATGTGATTTGTGGGGCTGGAGAGATGGCTCAGTGGTTAAGGCGCTTGCCTGCAAAGCCTAAGGACTCACCAGTACCCACGTTAAGCCAAATGCACAAAGGGGCACATGTATCTGCAGTTCATTTGCAGCGACTGGAGACCCTGGTGCGCTCATTCTCTGGTCTGTCTATCTCTTCTCTCTCTCTCTCTCTCTCTCTCTCTCTCTCTCTCTCTCTCTCTCTCTCTCTCTCTCTCTCTCTCTCTCTCTGCTTGCAAATAAATAAAAATATTTTTTAAATTAAAATTAAGAAAAAGAAAAAAAAGTGATTTGCACCAAGTCCGACGTGGAAGCCAGAACCTGGAAGGCCCCTTTGGAATGGCTAGAAAGTATGAATGGGACTCAAAGAAAAAATGGGTTCCCCATTGTTCCCAGGAGAATGCTGGAAAAGGTGAAAATTCCCTGTCTCTCAATGGTAAGACCTAGTGTTTGCTGAGAAAAACAGGTGTTCTGAAGAGCAGGTGTACAGCTTGCAGTCCTGGGGGACCCTCTGCAGTCCTCCACCCCACGCGGACCCTCAGGCTTCTGATCAGACCTGCCTCCCCCGCTCAGAAGCGAGGGTGCCAGGGGGAGGAGGAGAAGGGTCCCCGGGCGAGCAGCAGCTGCCCCCCCCCTGCAGTCACGTGACCCGGTGGGTGGGGACCGACCTGAAGTTGGAGAAATCCTGAGCTCTCTCAACTTCGGGAAGCGCCGGCCCCCTCTCAGTGCCAGGGCGCGGGGCTCCCAGGTGACACGGGCATGGCTCAGCTGTCAGTGATCCCCGGGTCGGCCACGGCGTGGACAGGTGAGGGGGACCCGGGGACCGTGACGCATTGGGCTCCCCAGCCCCTCCCCGGCACTCGCCTAGAAGAAGGCTTTTCCCTCCCGGCTCCGGGCGTGGACGGGGGCGGCGCGCCTGGGGGACGGGCGGGCGTTGTTCTGGCCACGCCCCTCGCGCGCATTGGCCGCTCCCCATGACGTCACGCTCGGCTATAAAAGGCGGGCGCGCGGCTCTGGCAGCGCGGAGTGCGCTCGAGGCTGAGTGCGCTCATTAGGAGCGCGTTGCAGTGGGGCCGGGGCCGGGGCCGGGGCCGCGGCCGCGGGCGCAGCCTCAGCCTCCGCCTCCGTGATGTTTTACTCAGGGCTCCTCACCGAGGGCGGCCGCAAGGACACCGACATGAGGGAAGCGGCGTCGCTGCGGCAGCAGCGCCGGATGAAGCAGGCGGTGCAGTTTATCCACAAGGACTCCGCCGACCTGCTGCCCCTGGACGGCCTCAAAAAGCTGGGCTCGTCCAAGGACACGGTGAGCCGCCCTCCGCCGCGCCCGCCTGGGGTCCCTCCTCCGCGCAGGCGGCACCGGGGCCGGAGCGTGGCCGCCGCTTTCACTGAGTCACCGCCCGGCCCGGCCCGCCGCTGCCTGGTGCTCATCTAGGATCCCGGCCCGCCCTGCACCCCGGGGGGCTTCGGGGCTTCTCTCGGGAGCCCCCTCCGTCCCTCTCTCCCCGAGCTAGGCAGAGACCCTGCGTTGCCCGCTTGCCCTCTCCCGCTTCTTCGTAATACGGAGGCTGCGGGGCTGATCCTATGACCCAGGCAGAGGTGACTCCCAATGGGGTGATCTAAGAGAAAACAGTGGAAAGGGAGGTTTCTATACAGTCGCCATATCCACGTGACTTCTGTTGACTCCACTGCACCCCTGGGCAAAATGTACTTCTCTGATTTTGGTCTTAATTAACTACCTTTGATTTTCCATCTAGAGTTGGGGGGGGGAGTTGAGCATGAAGACGCCCTGGACCCCCAAACATCTCTTCATCTTTAGCATCTCTCTCTTCCCTTTCTCCCCCCCCCCACACACCGAGGAAGGGGTGAAGAGGAGGAGAGATGGTTGCTTCATCTCACAGACCGTCAGCTAATGGGTGTACATAGTTGGAATTGGGTCTGGTGTAATCTTCATTTCTGGCAAGACTGTTTTTGGTATTAAGAGAAGCCCAGGACAGGGGCCTGGGTTCCAAGACCATACTGTCTTCTATATATTGAATGAGGAGGAATGGCTTAGGGGTTACCAAAAAACTAGATTTGATTCTCATCTCTTCGTCATAAATTTATATTTAACTTTGTAGTTTCATCTGAAGTTTTCTTGTGCTTTGATTTTGTTTTTCCAATGCAACAACAGGGTCTTTCTATGTAGCCCAGGCTGGTCTGGACCTCTCCTTTCTGTGTAACCCAAATTTTGGCCCCTAACTCTTGACTCTTCCTCCTCAACCTTCTAATTGCTAGGATTACAGGCATATGCCACTGCTCCCAACTTTGATTGTTTTCTTGAATTTACAAATCAGGTTATTCATCTGTGAGATAATTTATGAAGCATTAATTGTCTTTTACAAACAAATGCTCTCTGAATAATCTTTCTAGCATTTTTATATTTTGAGCTTTCAGAGTGCTTAATTTTGGTTATGGTTGTTGGCCCTGGTTCACTGAAATTGCATTTTCTGGCCTCAGGATGGCAATGAAGGCTAGAATATCTTACTTTAAAAACAAAACAGTTCTATTGACGACACATCAATACCAACACCAGACTTCCCCTGCCTGCCACTGGTTAAGCCCATGCAGGAAAGAACTACCCAGTTATCTTACTCTCTGTGTGTGTGTGTGTGTGTGTGTGTGTGTGTGTGTACACACACGTATACATGTGTGTATGCACATATGCACCAGAGTTTCTTGCCACTTTAAATGAATGCCTGTCTGGCTTTATGTGGGTGACTGGGGAAATGAACCAAGCAAGCAACTTTAATGGCTGAGCCATCTTTCCATTTCCAGCTCTGTTGCTCTATTTTGTTGTTGTTGTGGTTGTTGTTGTTGAGGTAGGGTCTCACTCTAGCCCAGACTGACCTGGAACTCTGTAGTCCCCAAGCTGGTCTTGAATTCCAAGTGCTGGGTGTGAGCCACCATGCCTGGCCACTTTTCTGTTTTTTAAAAAAGCTGTTTTTCCCATAAGCCAGGAGATAGTTGATCTAGTCATGCTAACTAGAGTGATGAAAATGTATTTCTACAAGAGATAACTCTCTCTTGCCTTCATTTCACTTTAAAGCAGTTAGATTCATTTTAGCAAACTAGATCCAAATTTTCTCTCTTATAGACCAAAAACTCCTCAGGAATCAATAAGTCAGGAAGCACTCAGAGAAGAATTAAAATGTGGACTTTTTGAAGGCTGGGGTTTAAGATACTGACATGTGGTTGCTGTGGCTGGTTAAGGAGTTCCCTGATGAGAACGACAGCAGCCTTCTTCCTAAGATTCCTTATACTACTTCACAGAATGTAAGAACACTGCCATCTGCTTTCTTTGACTCTAGTCTGTCACAATTGAACTGAGAGCTGATACCTAGAACATAGCAGTAGGCTGCAAAGAGGAAGCTCCTGGAGGAGGTTTTGCTAAGGGTGTGACACACAGCAATTGATCTTGAAGACCTGAGCCATGTTTCACACTTGCTGTACCCCATTTTCCTGGACTTGATTTCCCTCTGTCACTGCCTGCACACCATTAACATGCAAGTGATGGTGCAGAGGAGCCAAGGCTCAGACTCAGGAAGGGCTAGGAGATCTACAAGTGCCTGGTGAGGCAGCAGGCTTTACGTGTTCTTGGAACTGATAGTGCAGCCTCGGTTCAACATTAGAAATGACCTTTGAAGTGCATCATCACTTCACTTTAAAAATACACCTGGTGCTGTAGAACAGTATTGACTCCTTTTTTTCTTACAAAGAGAAATCTGGAGGATGTTAAAATTAACAAAATAGTTCTTACTTGAAAGTAGCTTATCAAACAACTTCAAGAAAGAGGACAATAAAAAGGAGAGTATGAGGAGAGGAGACAAAGTAGTTTTCCCCTTGACTGTGGTTTGAACAATGTGGGGTGTTTCTCCTCATGTTAGTAATCTATATTTTAATTATGCTGCTGACCTCTCTTAACATTTTTAGAGACTTTTTTTCTTTTGTTTTTTTGAGGTAGGGTCTCTCTAGCCCAGGCTGACCTGGAATTCATTGTGTAGTTTCAGGCTAGACTCTAACTCACAGCAGTCCTCCTACATCTGCCTCTGAAGTGCTGGGATTAAAGGCATGCACCACCATGCCTGATTTCTTAAACATTTTTTTAAAAACAGGTTCTCTAGCCCAGGCTGATCTGGAACTCACTCTGTAGCCCATGCTTGCCTTGAACTCACAGTGATCCTCCTACTTCAGCCTCCTGAGTGCTGGATTTAAAGGCATGCACCATCACTCTTGGCTTCTAGACATTTATGTGTCAGTTTGGGCACCTGTAGGCAATCAAAGGAGATTGTTTTTTCTTGGTGCCAGGATAGTGCCATTGCCCAATTCCAAGTCTGCTGGGGAAGTTAATCTTGTTTCTTATGTCTGGCTCCCTTATTCTATTTATCATTCATGCATAAAACCAGAGGTATGAGTTACATTATATTTCACTCATTTTTTTCAAACCTGAAGGAGCTGGATAAAACATCTTTGTCCTGGGAATTTTGCCTATTGTAATTTTCCTTGTTTTAGATACCAGGTTCATAAAAGTTCTCCTCATTATGACTTTAATTTTTAAAAACAGTTATGTCCTGTGATACGTTATCTTTCCTGCATGATTTTATTACTGATTGGTCTGACCATATCTTTGTCTGGTAATAGATTATTTTTCTTTCCTACCTACATTTGATTCTACATGTATCTAAATACTACAAGAAAAAAAAAACTAACTAGAATTAGGATTGAAGGCCAGGGAGGGATGGTAGAACTTAGTGAGGAGAAGTGGCTGAAATACCTAATGACAATAGCATCTCTGTCAATTAGAGCAGTACAGAGTGCACACTGTAGACTATTTACAATGCCACCCATCTAGGACCTGAGGACTTTGTTTTTTTTTTGTTGTTGTTGTTGTTTTGTTTTTGGAGGTAGGGTCTCACTCTAGTCCAGGCTGACCTGTAATTCACTATGTAGTCTTAGGGTGGCCTTGAACTCATGGTGAGCCTCCTACCTCTGCCTCCTGAGTGCTGGGATTAAAGGTGTGCACCACCACGCCTGGCTGGACCTGAGGACTTTGGAACTTTAAAAAATGAGTATGAAATATATAACACCACTATCTGGCACAAGCTGAAGATCTGTGGAATGGTCATTGTATCCTAGTTATAATAAATATCATTTGAATACTTTCAGTGTTCAGGCTACAGTCTAAGCTATTGGAACACAAAGATGAAGATAGAAAAGTTTCTCTCTATAAGGAGTTTATAAGTTAGGGAAGTATAGGACAGATTAATTAATATATAACAAATATTTAATAAGCACTTACTACATGTCGTCGGGAAACAACCTAGGCGTTGTAGACCAAATGATGAACCAAAACCGAATTCCTGACCTCATGGAACTTAAGTTCTTATGGAAAGAAAAGACAGAAAATAAAATCAAGTGAATATGTAACATTAATATGTGAAGTAACCAGTGTTAATAGAGAAAATAAGTCTGGCCAAGGGGAATGGCAAGATAGTGGCCTATACTATAGATTCTGTGTCTACTTCTTTCTCTTTGTCTCAAATAAATAAAAAATTTTTTAAAGTCAGGTTAGCTGGGCGTGGTAGCACACACCTTTAATCCCAGCACTGGTGAGGCAGAGTTAGGAGGATCACTGTGAGTTTGAGGCCAACCTAAGACTACATAGTGAATTCTAGGTCAGCCTGGGCTAGAGTGAGACCCTACTCAAAAAAAAATGCAAAAAAAAAATTGGGTTCTTCTCAGCACTAAGTGAGACATCTCTCTCACACCCTCCAAGGCTCAGGGATATGGAGGAGGTAGCAGAAAACAATCAAAACAGAAGAAGACGGGATCCAATGGAGGGGGAATGTGGGAGGGAGAAGAGGGGAGTGGCGGGAGGGGATTATGATCATGGTGTATTGTCTATAACTAGGGAAGTTGTTTATTAAAAGTTTAAAAAATCAGGTTCTGGATATATTTTGAACACAGAACTGACTAATTTAGTTGATGGGTATATAGAGCCTGAAAGAGAGTAGTCAAGGATGACCTCGAGATTTTTGAGCTGCCTTTTGGAAGAATCAAGTAGTCATTAATGAAATGGGTAGGAAAACAGGTGGAAAGCATTGAGGACAGAGAATAAAAATCAAAAGTCTGTGGGCTGGAGAGATGGCTTAGTGGATGCAGTGTGCTTGTTGCACAAGCATGAGGACCTGAGGTCAATCCCCAGCACCCTCATGAAAAGCTGGACATGGAAGCGGGCATGGTGGTGTAGGCATGGCAGAAGCCTTCAATCCCAGCACTCTAGAAGCAGAGGTAGGAGGGTCTCTGTGAGTTTGAGGCCAGTCTGTGACTACAAAGTGAATTCCAGGTCAGCCTGGGTTGGAGTGAGACCTACCTTGGAAAAAAACAACAAAAGCTAACCAAACAGAAACAGCTGGACATGGTCTCATATGTCTGTAACCCCAGTGCCGAGGGAAGCAGAGTCAGGAGAACCATTGGGATTCCTTGGTCAGCCATTTTAACTGAAAAACATCAAGCTTTAGTTTCAGTGAGAGACTTTCTCAAGGATATAATATGGAAGAGCAACAGGGGACACCCTGCATCTTCCTCCATTCTGCATGCTCACACAGAGTGCTCATGTCTGTACAAACATACTCATCAAATACAACAAGTTAAATTGGGGATCTCTTATTCAAATGTGGATGTTGAGTAGACGTTGCACAAGAAGATAAATAGCACCGTCAGACAGCCTTTCTTGTTGCCGGGATGTGACAGTAAGTGCTAGAGGATTCCACTGGAAGAAGTCATCTCTTTGGCTGGTGTATTGATAGGAATGGAAACCTACATCTGATTCTGCTTCAACCATTCCCTGTGAGCAGCTGAGTGTGAGATGGTATGGGAGAAAGCTACCTCCAGAGTTTAGTCTGTAGAACCTCAGAGTAAGAAGAATTTTACAGCTTATCTGTTCTAGTTCCTTGCCTACTTGGAAGTCCTTTCTAGCAGAAAAGGAGCCTTCACACGCAGCTGAGAAACCTCCATCCCAGACCATCCACAAAGCAGAAAACAATCAGGAAAAGACTTTTCTTTGAAATGACATGTCTGTTGGTTAAGAGGCAGAGACAGAGAGACAGAACACACAAGGCCTTGGGCAGTGTGACAACCTGCCTTAGGTAGATTCCCATATGCTTTGAGCAACTGTACACCCAAAAACCATCTGTCTGTTCCCATCTGGTAGGTTGGGTTGTGTGTTATAGATCCAGCCAACAAGCAAAGAAAAGGCTCAGATATTAATGTCCTTTCTGACTTCAGAGATAGGGATATGTTTATTGGGCTTGATTCAGAAGTTTATATATCTATAGTATAAGTTGAGTAGCATGGTTTCAGGCTCTTTCTGGAGGGAAAAATGGAAGAGTATACAGCTTTCAATTTTAGACTTATATTAGAAATTAAAATACACATTTATATATACATAAAACACTTAAATGCTTATTCTATCTCTGATATGGCAAAAATACTTTATGGATCATTTTACTTAATCCTCAAAAAAAAACACGTACTAACTTGAACTTAAAAGTATATGCTTTCAATCACTCTTCTAAGTTGAGAAGGGGCCAACTTTTTTTCTGTAAAGCATATATTTTCAGCTTTACAGGCTGAAAAGCCTCTCTCTCAACTGTGTGTTTTGCATATGAGATATATGCATAATTCTATGTGTGGTGGGAGTACTGTGTAAAAGTGTATGTGTGTGTGTGTGAGAGAGAGAGAGAGAGAGAGAGAAAGAGAGAGAGAGAGAGAGAGAGAGAGAGAGAGAGAGAGAGAGAGAGAGAATGTGAAGACCAGGGGTGTTGTTCCTCAGATATACCTTCCACCTTTTTGTGAGATAGGGTCTCTCACTGACCAGAAGTTCGCCAGTTTGACTTGACTAGCTGGCCAGGGAACTCTAGGGATTCACCCATCTCTGCCTCCCCAGTGTTTGGATTACAGGACTTTTACATGGGTACTGGGGACTGAACTCAGGTTGTCATGCTTGAGAGGCAAGCACTTTACCAACTGAGCCATCTCCCCAGTCCTATCTCAGCTATTTAACTCTGTTCTTGTCATGCAAAGGTAGACGTAGGCTGTAAATGAGTTGGGGTGTTGTATTCCCATAAAATTTTATAGAAGCAGGCAGCCAGTTGGATTTGGATATATTTGCTGATTTGTCTTCTAAGTAGCTCTAGTTCTAAGTTGTTTTATTGTTAACTAAAGACCTTGGATATCTCCTCTTAACATTTCTTCTAGTTTCCAGTTTTTTTTTTTCTGTTCTGAGGACTGTGGAAATCCCTCCATTTCTTTCAGTATGACATGAGTAAAGGGATTGAGAAAATGGTTTTAGACATTCTTGCTCAACTCGTGATTCTGTTGTGGGGACCTGTTATTGTGCCTTAAACTATGTCAACATTTGTTTTAAAGGTCTCTGTTCTTCCTCCTACTAATCAATGCTAGTTCCTATTTCTCTGCCAAAACTATCTCCCACCTGCAGGTTTCCTCCTAGAGATCACATGACCCTTGCTGTGTCCAGGTTACTTAGCAACCTGGTTATGCTAATTCCTAAGTAATCGCCCATGCATCCCCCCTGTGAAAAGATATTTAAGTGCTGCCTGCCTTGAAATAAATGGGTTTGATCAAAATATCATCTTGCCCCATCTCTCGTGTCTCTTGTTCCCCCCCATTCTCACCCCCTTTAGAGCCTTCGCTGCTGGACCTGCGGGCTGGGACATTCTGTGACTCCTCTTACCTCACTTTTCTTTCCACTTTATAGTCTCGTTAGAATAAGTACTTAAGCAGTGTGGGTCCCAATTGAGTAACCTTAGCTATTTCCACCCAGAACACATTACACGCAGTGCCAGTCAGAAGCTCTTGGTGGTGAGAAAGGCAGCCACTGGACTTACCTGGTTAGGGTTTAGGTGCCCCTAACAGCCACATTCAGAGATGACAGAACACTAGGAACTGCTTGGGTTAGTAGCTGCCTTGTTGAAGGTTATAATAAAGTAGAATCCATGTTAGGAAGATGACTAGAGGATTACTTCCAAAAGTCTACAGCCAGCCCACCCTGATTGTACCAGACCTGGTCTGATTTCAGAAGACCTGATTAGTACTTGGATGGTATAATTATGCCCAAAGGCCAGAACCCATCTAGCTAGTTAATAATGTATATTTGAATTGTATGAAAAACAATTTAGGAACATTTACAAAGCAACAGTCAAGTTGTGGGAATATAACCATTGAAGTGATTCTGAAATCAAGAGCTAGATGGTGTTAATTAAGAAAGGTGGCTGGAGAGATGACTTAGTGATAAAGGCACTTGTCTGCAAAGCCTAATGACATGCATTTTATTCCCCAGTGTCTACATAAAGCCAGATGCACAGAGTGGCATCTTCAGTCCATTTTGCAGTGACTAGAGGCCCTGCCATGCCCATTCTCTGTCTCTCCTCTATCTCTGCTTGAAAAATAAATAAATAAATAAATAATTTAAAAAAGAAAGGCATTTTCAGTTGGGATGGTAGTGACATCTATAATCCCACCATTTAGGAGGCTGAGACAGAAAAATCAAAAGTTCAAATTAAGGGCCAGAGAGATGTCTCAGTGGTTAAGATGCTTGCCTGAAAAGCCTGGTGACCTGGGATTCATTCCCTAGTACCTACCTAGAGCCAGATGCACAGAGTGACATATGCATATTTGCAGTGGCTAAAGGCCCTGGCATGCCCCATTCTCTCTCCCTCCTCTCTCTCTCTCTCTCTCTCTCTCTCTCTCTCTCTCTCTCTTTCTCTCTGCTTGCAAATATTTTTTAAAAGTTCAAAGAAAGCTGTCATAGTCAGCCAAGCACCACTGGGATGAATCCCCAAACCAGGCACAGTTTTGGGAGGAAAGTATTTATTGAAGCAACAGATCCAGGGGAAGTTCCATAAAGGAGAAAGAGGTTGGCCCCCTTACACAGGTCCAAGCAGAGAGAGAGAGACCCTCCAGCCAGCACACTCCAACTCCAATTAGCAAAACAGCAGGACTGCCAGACTTCAGCTCCTGCTGCTCTTTAAATATCGATATCTGGAATTTTACTTCCACCTTAGAAATACCCTAGGAGGCCAGGCCAAGGTGACAGCACCTCCAGCCAGGAGACTGGAGACAAATTTTTAATACACTTTTGAATCTATTGGGGGATATTTAGCAAACTACCACAAAAGCCTAAGTTACATAGCAAGTCCCTGTCTCAAAAAAGGGTATTGGGGGGAGGCTGGTAGAGCACTTGCCTAGCATGTTCAAGGCCTTTTGTTGGAGCCCATGCACTGTAAAAGGAAAAAAAAAAGATAGATCATCAAAATTTCTACCTTTGTGGGGTTAACATTCTGGTGAGGAGCAAGATAGTAAATTAGTAAATAAAATAATTCTGAATTTAGAACTACTTGGAAATAAATTCTGGAGTATGCTAGTAGCTGGAGTTGAGGTACTCACTTTAAATAGTATAGTATCTCTGAGAAAGTGACATTTGACCTGAAAAAGAAGAGCAAACTAACTGAAGTGTTGGGGAAGAACTTTCCAGGAAGAGGGGCAGCAGGTGCAAAGGTGTTAGAATGGGAAAAGGATTTTGAGCAATGAATGTGGATGTGGATGGAGTTGTTTGAATAGAGGAGAGAATGATATGTATGTGGGAGCTGGAGAAAGGAGCAGGGACCAGATGGTACACATCTGCTAAGAAGTTAGAATTTTGTTTGAAGGAATGTGGGAATCCAATGATGAGTTTTGAATCAGGGAGAATATTATCTAGCTTGGAGCTGAGAAGTTGCTGGCTTTGGTCTTTTTCTTTAGCAGTGCTGGACATTGAACCTAGGGCTGTGCACATGATGTACAGGTGTTCTCCAACCCCTGACATTTTTTAAAACTCACCTTGAGCTGGGCATGGTGGCACACGTCTTTAATCCCAGCACTCGGGAGGCAGAGGTAGGAGGATTGCCGTGAGTTCAAGGCCACCCTGAGACTACGTAGTGAATTCCAGGTCAGCCTGGACTAGAGCGAGACCCTACCTCAAAAAAAACAAAACAAAACAAAAAAACTCACCTTGGGGGCTCCAGAGATTGCTCAGTGGTTAATGCACTTGCCTGCAAAGCCTAACAACCTGTGTTCGATTCCCTAGTGCCCATGTAAAGCCAGATGCATAAAGTGGCATTCCTTTGCAGTGGCTAAAGGCCCCCTGTCTCTTCTTCTATCTCTCTCTGCTTACAAATAAATAAATAAATAAATTTTTATAACTCACCCTGGTATATGTGCAGAAAATGAACTAAAGGGTAAAAGGTAAAAGACAAATTATGAAGCTATTTCAGTATAGATAAAAATAATGGTGACTTAGTTAGATCGGAGGTAGTGAAGATAGGGAAGCATAGATTGATTCCAGATGTGGTTTGGAGAAAGGAGCAATAGTACTTGGGATGGGAGAGCAGTGAAAGGAAAGACTCAAGAGTATGAGCGGCTGGGCTGTATATAGATCAGTTGATAGAGTGCTTGCTTACCATGCAGGAAGCTCTGGGTTTGATTCCTAGCCATACATAAACCGAGTGTGGGGATGTATGTCTAAAATCTCAGCACTGGAGAGGTAGAGGCAGGAGAATCAGAAGTTCAAGTTCAGCCTGGGATACATAAGACTCTGTCTCAAACAAACAAAAAAATATTCTCCGCTGGGTGTGGTGGTATATGTCTTTAATCCCAGCACTCAGGAAGCTGAAATAGGAGGATTACTGTGAGTTCAAGGCAACCTAGGCTGCAGGGTGAGTTCCAAGTGAGCCTAGACTAGTGTGAGACCCTACCTCAAGAAAAATAATATCGCTCTCTAAATAAATATATATGATATATCATATATATGAATATGATTTAAGACAGTGGCACATACCTGTAATACCAGCTTTTGGGGAAGTTGACATGGGAGGATCCCATGAGCCCACAAAACAAAATGATGGGATGGTAGTGCCATTTGCTAAGGTTGATAGCAAGAAGTAACTCAAAATGCTAAAAATGACCAAACTTGGAGCTCAGACCTCCCTATTACTGATGAAGAAAGTAAGGTTTAGAAGTAATGCTCAGGGAAATTAGTGATTTGCCCAAGGTAATATGTGACAAGTGGTAATTTGCTCAAAGTAGAAAGTCTTTATGGAGGGATAATTAAACAGATGACATTGGAAGGAGGATGAGTAGTAGTTAGTAGAGGATCTTGAATGCTAAATTGAGGATTTTCCTTTGATCCAGCTGGCAAGAGAACTACTGTAAGGAGTGTGATCATGAAAGTAATGTTTTAGGATTACAGAGCAACAGTAGAAGTAAAGAGGAATGCATGAGGCATTGAGGAAGCAGATAGATGATGGAGAAAGTACCAGTTCTAGCAGTGGGGTTACCTGCACAAAGCCTGCTCTAGATAGGGGCAGTCAGCATCCCTTCATGGATTGGGGTGGTGCTATTGGCAGTTAATGGTTGCTGGAGGAGGGAGAGGCAGTCTCCATAGACTTCCACTATTCTTTTTTAGAAGGAGGAAAAAGAAGAGGTTCAGTTTGAGAGGGGTAAAAGAAGATAATGAGGGGGTCTGTATGATCAAATTATAATGTGTATGTATCAAATTGTTGAACAAGTTTAAAAAGGAAAAAGAAATAATATGTAGATGAGTAAGAAAACATTTTTAAAAAGAAAGTACAAGTTTAACGGGGAAGATCAGTGTTGGACAAGTTAAGTTTTAATGGTCTGTGGAACATCTAAGTAGAGGAGCTCATAAGTAGGGCTGGATATTTGGGCCTGAAACTGGAGAGTGACACCTGAGCTTGAGATAGAGTCACTATAAAGATAATAATCTATACAATGAAAGCAGATAAAAATGCTCATGACAAATACGTAGAGTAAGAAAAGAGCAAAGATAGAGCAGTGAGGCACACACATCACAGCTGGGTTACAGGATAACTTGGCATTTTACCTGTCTAAATTACACTTCCTGTGTGTAGCCTGCAGTGCATATGCACATAGATAGATACTTTAGTTTTCGCATTTCTGGCTGTTATCAAGATGGGTACCTATTCTTAGCCTTTTTCTATTTGACTCTATAGAGGTTAGACACATTAAATTTGTTTCCAAGATCTTTTGCAACGAACAGCGACCATATGGATTTTACCAAGAAGATACAAGCAAAAAACTAACAAACTTCTGGAAAAGTTTTTGTTTTCCTGATAAACGGAGTAGATGGCATATAGTGCCTAGATAGGCACCCAGCTTATGATTCTGGGGGAATGTGCAGGAGAGTTACAAAATGAGGTCATTAACCCACTGAGTAAACATAGGCAGTGCCTACCTTCAATCTCTTTTCATATGAGAAAAATAACCCTCTATTTAAACCCCTGTATACTGACTTTTCTTGTGGCTGCAGTCTTTGCTGTTATATGGGGTATTACTTTGTTTATGTTAAGGATCGCCATATTTTTAAGTGAATAGTGACACTGTCACTTGTTTTCCCCCTTCAGAAGATTCTCACTGTACTGTCCAGGCTGGCCTTAAACTTGCAGTACAGTCCAGCAGGCTGCTACTTTTTGATTTATTGATTATGCCACTACCTATTGACTTTGTTAAAATGGAAAAGATTTCATTCTTAGACCTTCCCATTATATTTTCTTTCCTATTATACTAATATTCTGCTAAATAGTTATTTGGGGGTAAATCAGCATTTACTGTTCACATTTTTTTAATATACTGTGGTCATGTGTCCTTTTCTCATGCATTTGATTTTCCACAAATTAATTTCCTTGAGGTTTTCCTTTACTTTCAATGTGAAAATTTTTCTATGTGTATGTATCATGAATGTGTGGGCACATGAAAGTGCATGTGGAAGCCAGAGTTCAAGTGTCTTTCTCAATTGCTCTCCACCTTTGTGATTCTATTTAGTTATCTTTTGATGTTTTTATTTGTTTGTGATCAAATATAAAGAGAAAGTAAGTGAGGGTGGGAGCACCAGGGCCTCTTGTCACTGCAAACAAACTCCAGATGCATGAGCCACTTTGTGCTTCTGGCTTTATGTGGGTGCTGGAGTTTCAAATCCAGGCCTGCAGACTTTGCAAACAAGCATCTTTAACCACTGGGCAATCTCCCCAACCCTCCATCTTATTATATATTTTGTTTTGTTTTGTTTTTTGATTTTTGAGGTAGGGTCTCACTCTAGCTCAGGATGACCTGGAATTCACTATGTAGTCTCAGGGTGTCCTCCAACTCACAGTGATCCTCCTACCTCTGCCTCCCAAGTGCTGGGATGAAAGGTGTGCACCACTACGCCAGACTTCTACCTCATTTTTCAAGACACAGTCTCTCACTGAATCTGAAGCTCATTAACTCAGCTAGACTTGCTACTCAGCAAGCCCCAGGGATCCTCAATGTTTCTGTCTCCCCCATGTTGGGATTATAGGCTCACAAATGCTGTGGCTGCACCCATCTTTTATGTGGGTGCTGGGGATCCAAATTCAGGTCTTTATACTTGTGTTGCAAACACTGTACCAGCTGAGCGATTTCCCTAGCCCCTCAATATAAAATTTGAATCTCTCTGCTTACTTTAAAGCTAGATGATC
Source organism: Zapus hudsonius (assembly GCA_004024765.1). Lineage (NCBI taxonomy): Eukaryota > Metazoa > Chordata > Mammalia > Rodentia > Dipodidae > Zapus > Zapus hudsonius. Next base: position 48,324 of record PVHP010005917.1, read on the forward strand.
TAACAAGTTTATTTATTTTTTCTTAGAGACATCCTTCTCGGTTACCCCATCTTCTCATTTCATTTTGGAGTGGTTGTTATTAAGGCTTGACAAAACCACCTCTATCCTGAACTTTTCCTTCAGTACTGTTCTCAGAATTTCCTTTGCCTTTTTTCTTGATTGGATTTTTTATTTCCTGGATCACTCACATGCTTTGTTTCCCTCACTTTGGTAGACTATCTCTCAGTAGCTTATTTTAAAAAAATTATTTATTTGCAAGCAGAGGGAGAGAGAGAGGGAAAGAGAAAGAGAGAGATAGAATGAGAGAATGAGAGAGTATGGGCACACCAGGGCCTCTGGCTACTGCAAATACATTACAGATGCATACATCACTTTGTACATCTGGCTTGTGTGGGTACTAGGGAATTTAACCCCAGTTCTTAGGCTCTGGAGGCAACCGCCATAACCACTTAGCTATCTCTCCAGCCCTCTCAGTAGCTTCTTGAGGTGGTATGGGAAACAACTTTTTTTAAAAATATATATTTATTGTCCATAATGAGTTACATTGTTTAGTGGGCAAACCATGCGTTGTTATTCTGAATTCCCCAATTCCCCCCCTCCCCATCCCTGATCAGTTGTATATCCTCCTTCGTGGGCTGTCTGTATTAGTCCTTGTGGCAAGGGATCCTGTATATCTTAGTACTCATCCCGGTCTTCCTGGCCCAAGTGTGTTGTTACTGATGGGTGCCATGCCTCCAGACAGTCTCCCCCTCCACGGCTCTCACAATCTTTCCGCCCCCTCTTCCGCTCAATTCCCTGAGTCGTGGTGGGTGAGTAATAAGGCTGCTTTAATGTTGCGAGCTTAGGGGTCCTTGTGTCGAAAATCCTTGGTTTCTGTCTCAATGGCCTATCCTGTGTTGATTGAATGACTGTGGTTATAGGTCCCTTGTTCATCTGTCTTTGTCTGCTGGGTTCCCTATGGATCCTCCCTGATATGACTGTGGTGGCTCCTTTCTTGTCAGGATCTCATCCATTGGTTGGTAGGTAGGGTTAGATGGGCCACAGCTCTCTCGTTGTATCCGTCAGGAGCCGGACCCAAGCGCAGAAAGCGGGAAACAACTTTTTTTAAAAATATTTTTATTTTCAAACCAAGAGAGAGAAAGAGAGTGTGTGTGTTGTAGTCAGTTCCACATTGCTGGGGTGAACATCCACAGCAGACACCATCTGTGTTGGTGGTATAGTGGTGAGCATAGCTGTCTTCCAAATCAGACACAATTTAAAATAAAAGAGATTTATTTTAAACTTACAGATCCAGGGGAAGTTCCAGCAAATGGCGGAAGAAGCTGGCTCCCATTCATAAATCCAAGCAGAGAGACACGACCAAATAGCCAGCACCACAAACAAGTACAGCCTGAGCTCAAAACCTCTCTGCATACTTTTGGGCTGGAATTCAGATCCTCCCCCAAACATCTTTGCGCTGGACCCCAGAACCTGCCCCCGTGACACCTCTTCCAGCCAAGTGGCTAGAGAGCCATGTTATAAGCTTTAATAAAACACCTGAGTCTGTGGGGGACATACATTCAGACTACCACAGGAAGGGAGGAAGAGAAAGATGGATGGGCACTCCAGGACCTCTAGTCCACTGCAAATGAATTCCAGATGCATGTGCCACTTTGTGCATTTTGGTTTCATGTGGGTACTGGATAATTGAACCCAGACCGGCAGACTTTGCAAGCAAGTGCTTTTAGTTACTGAATCATCTTTCCAGCCCCTGGATATAACATCTTGATTGATAGTTCAGCTAGCTTGAAAATTGTTTGCTGTCAGATTTTTGAAGGTATTACAAATACCTTCTTTTAGCACCCATTGTTACTGTTGAGTCTCTAGCATTCTGGTTTCTGATTCTTTTATTTGGGTCATATTTTTCTCTTTAGCATTTTGGAGTCTTCATTATGTATGATAATCCAGTGATGTAACATCTTTTTTGCATGTGTGTGTAAGTGGTGTGATGTGTGTGTGTGTGATGTATGTGCTCACCTGTTGGGTATGCTCACCTGAGGCAGCCAGAGGGGAATGAATATTGGGTGACATCTTCCATCTTTCCTCTGCCTGTTCTTACTTGAGCCAGAGTCTCCTACTGACCCTAGAGTTTGCTAGTTTTTTGTGAGCTCCAGCAATTCAGAGCAAGTCTCTGCTCCCCAAAGGACTGGGGTTATAGACAAGCATGGCCAAACCGAGCTGTTCATGTGGGTCCTAGGGAAGTGCTTTAACTGCTGAGCCATCTCTCCAGCTCAACATCTTTTTGTTTGTTTTCTTTTCTAATGGTGTGAGATCTTGAGGTGTATCTTTTTTTCCTTCATTATTCTTGGTTTTGCATGAATCCTTTTAATCTTTAAACTTGAGTCCTTTAGTTCTTCTTAGTATGGCACCCAATATCCATTCATTCTCTCTCTCTCTCTCTCTCTCTCTCTCTCTCTCTCTCTCTCTCTCTCTCTCTCTCTCTCTCTCTCTCTCCACTCACAAATCAACTAATATAATTTTTTAAAAGACTATATTGGAATTCTTCCCAATTAGTATGAGTCAAGTGGTAGTCATATGCAGGCATTAAATTACTCTGTTTCCAGCCTTCCTCACACCTCCTAACTGTAAAAGTTCTAATACCTCTAACTTCTCACTTTTTCCAGGGTTTTAATTTGAGTGAGAAAACTGCTTTTGTAGCTAGACACCAGTAATAAAATATAGCTTAAGCATAATAATTTATTAAATAACTGTAAAAATGGTCCTTAGTATATATGGGTTCTTTATCCACAAATTCAACCAACTGTGGGAAGAAATACCCTTTTAAAATTGCATCTGGCCAGGTGTGGTAGTGCACACCTTTAATCCAAGCACTCAGGAGGCAGAGGTAGGAGGATTACAAGTGAGTTCACGGCCAGCCTGAGACCACATGATGAATTCCATTTCAGCCTGGGCTAGAGCAAAACACTACCCCAAAAAAACAACAACAACAAAGATGCATCTGTACTGAACATGTACTGATTATTCCTTGGCCATTATTCCCTAAGCAACATAGTAAAACAACAATTTATATAGCATTTACATTGTATTAGGTACTACAAGTATTCTGGAGATGGTTGAAAATATGGGGAAGGCTATGAGCAGGTTATATGCAAATAATACTATTATTTTATATTGAGTATCCTCATGCATTTTGATATCTGCAGGGCATCCTAGAGCCTGTCTGCCATAAAGACAAGGGATGACTATACTGCTGGAAAAGACAGCAAAGCAACTCTCTTCCATTTATTCATCTAGGATGCAGGTTGACTGGGTTCTAAGATGGTTGACATAGGGGGGTCATCTCTAAGTCCTGGGACTAAAGCCATGCCTCACCATCCTCAGCCATTCAGGGCCTTTTTATGGGCCAGGCAAAAGCATGCATGTTATGCCTAGTCACACTCCATTCTCTAGAACTTGGTCACATGGCTGTGCCTTTCCATAAGGAAGGAGAGGCAGTATAAGCAGAACTAGGAATTTTTTTTCCAGGCGTGTTGTGTGCGTATGTTGTATTATGCATGTAAATGTGCCCTGTGTGCTGGCCTGCAGCATGGTACATTCTCCTTCCAAGGTCAGGTGTCCACCTCAAGTGCTCTTCTGCCCAGTCTTGCTTGAGCTGGAGTCTCTTGCTGATTCAAGAACTTGCAGTTGTTTTTCTCAAGTCCCTGTTATTCTCTTCCAAGACTGGGGTTACAGAGGTGTGGCCACACCGAGCTGTTTATGTGGGTCTTAAAGGTCAAACTGGAGCAGTCTCTGCGCCTCCTCAGGCCCTCATACGCTCTTAACTGCTGAGCCATCTCTTCAGCTCCAGAGCTAGGATGAGCAGCTGCTACTCTGGCCTCCTGTGAAGCAAAACAGTTAAAGCATTCAAGCTTCCTCTAGTCTAGGTTAGTTACTGCTTGGCTGCCTGCTGTTCAGACTCCAGAATTTTGTCAACATCTTCCTTTTCTGTTTCTTTTACTATCTCTTTGTTCTTGTGGCTAAAGTTTAGATTTCTTTTTCCCTTATTGTAATTTTGGTTGGGAGCAGTAGTAAACATGTAGCTTAAAATACTTAGTCATGGGCTGAAGAGATGGCTCAGTGGATAAACTACTCTTCATGAAAGCATGAATACCTGAGTTTGGATCCCTACAACCCAGGTAAAAAATGTCAAACACTATAGCACTAACATCTGTAATCCCAGCACACCTAGAGTGTAATCAAAATGACTTCAGAACTTTTCGTTTCTCTCTTCTGTCTATTAATATCTATTAATGCTTAGGCTCCTCTGCAAGGTCAAGAGTAGCCAAATAAAATTCTGTTCAGCAAGACTAATGCAGAAGGAGCAAGCTTTAGGTGAGAGGCTTTGAAGCCCCTTCCAGTTTGTCCTGCTCAGTATGGACTTGACAGGGACAGACACCCTGGTTGAATGTGGTTTGAGCTAGAAGTACAGACACATTAGAGATTAGAATGAAGAATTCATTTTTCTGTGAGGAGCAAGGTGTTCTTCCAGCATTGCGTCACAAAATCTGACAAAGTTAGCACTTCCTCCAGCAAGCCTTATCAAGCCAGGAAACTCATTTTCTTTGTAAGTGCTGCTCCCTCCCCTTTTCCCAAGGACACTAATTTAGGGCCTGCTTTGCCAAGAATCAGTGTATTTTGGGAATCTATTTCTTCGCCTCACTAGGGTTACAGTGAGTCATGACTCTTTCTTCCTTAGTAGGCTATAAAGTGACAGATAATGAAGACCTCCTGTGCTATCCCCTTCCCCAAGAACCTCTTTCCTCCTGGAATCAGAGAAGGAATATGGTATTTGTTAGATAGAACCTTCTATCCTTTAAGAGTTAAGTATGATTGTAAATTGGGCATAGCTTGCTTGTGTATATTTTAATATCTTTATTTATTTGCAACCAGAGAGAGAGAGAGAGAGAGAGAGAGAGAGAGAGAGAGAGAGAGAGAGAGAGAGAGAGAAACAGACAGAGAATGGGCATGCCAGGGCCTCCAGCTGCTATGAACAAACTCCACATACATGTGCCATTGTGCATCTGGCTTTATGTGGGTACTAGGGAATCAAACCCTGGTCATTAGGCTTTTTTAGGCAAGCACCTAAACTGATGCCTAGATGCTGAGGGCCATCTTTATAGCCTTCAAATGACTTATTTTTAAGAGATGCCTAAAATTGAAAAAAAAAAAGAGGTGTTTTAAGTTTTCTGGAGGCCACTCTGTAGCAAGAAAGGAGCATGCATATATCTGCCCTAGGGACTCTCCTAAACTCCATCAAAGCTCAGACTTGAACTCAGGTTCCTCATTCTGCTTCCTAACATTAGGCCTCCTGGCTCTTTCATTGTTTCTGTGGTACATGGAAGTGTCTTGGCACTAAGAAGTCTCTGCTTTCTATTCCTTAAGCAACCTCATAACATTCTGCAGAGGCGCCTCATGGAAACCAACCTGTCTAAGCTCCGGAGCAGTCGTGTCCCTTGGGCCTCCAAGACCAACAAACTCAATCAGGCTAAGTCTGAGGGGCTAAAGAAGTCTGAAGATGATGACATGATTTGGGTGTCTTGCCAGGTAATGTTCAGAGAGCAGCTTTTCCTGGGAAATGGGACTTGGACTTTTTATGGTCTTCAAACTTTAGACAGTGGTACTTATCATGGAATTCTTTTTTTTTAATATATATTTATTGTCTATAATGAGTTACATTATTTAGTGGGCAAACAATGAATTGTTATCCCCAATTCCTCAATGCCCACCCTCCCCATCCCCAATCAGCTGGATATCCTCCTCCTTAGGTCGTCTGGATCAGTCCTTGTGGCGGGGGACCATGGATAGCCTAGTACTCAGCTCATGGAATGCTTAAGTGAGCTGTCAAGTTGTATACATTGAAATTTTATGCAGCATTTTGTATGTATGTGCATCTCTCTGGAAGAAAGATGAGACAGTAGTAACCAGTTGAGAGGTTTGCTCTCCAACCCTTTCTTCCTTTTGTTGGACATCTGCTGCTTGCTCTGTAACTCATATCCCTTTTGCTTCTCTGGCTCCTATTGAACAGTATTTTGCCTTTTCACAGTATGCTGGAAAGGATGTGAAAGCCTTGATTGACACAGGCTGCCAGTACAATCTCATCTCCTCAGCCTGTGTGGACAGATTGGGGTAAGTAGCCATTTGTGCTGTGTGGAAGTCAGATGTCATTACATTCTGCTTGGATTTAGTTTGAGATTAGGAGATGGTTGGGTCTCCACAGAAACCTAGAGAAATATGCAAAATTTTATCTAGGCTTGAACCAAAGTCCTTCGTAGAGGGGGAAGAATGGCATCCAGGAAGCCACGGGCTTTCAGTTAACTTCCATCTATTAAGTTTTGAGCAGACTTCTAGACTCTGGAATGAGAGATTATAAGATTCCTGGCTAACTGTATGCCATGCCCTGAATCACCAGACAGAAAATTAGAAATGAGTTTCCTGTTGTATCCTTAATGAGTAAAAGCAGAGATGTGGTTGGCCTTAGTTTACTCAGGATCCTTCTAGAAGACACACTGCTTAAATAGTGCCCAGAAACTAATAACTACTGCTTCTGGGCCTAGGCCATCAAAGAAGTAATTAACTGGGAGTTTATTGTACCTTTCCTCCCTGAAACATACAGCAGGGGCTAGGGATGTGGCTCAGTTGGTAGAGTGCCTGCCTAACATGTATGAAGCCCTGGTTTGATCCCTGGCACCATATAAACTGGGCATGAAGGCACATACCTTAAATCTCAGGACTCAAGAGGTGGAGACAGGAGGATCTCCTGATCCTTCAAGGTCATCATCCTCCCCTACGAGTTCAAGGCCAGCCTGGTACACATGAGATCCAGTATCCAAAAAAATAATAATAAAAATAAAGAAAAAGAAATGTAAATAAGATCCTGTTGCTGCCCCTACTGGGTGTGAGGCAGATATCTGGTATGTTGAGTATTGAGTCAGAGAAAGCCATTCTGTATGCTAGCTCCTTTTCACTGGGTGTCTAGTGTTCTCAGGGAAGGCCCTAAGGCCTAGCCCAGAATCAGTAGGACCATTTTCCACATTTCTAACCCTAAATACAGTAATCATCCCAGATCACATCTCTGTAATTGAACAGTCACTTGCATGGCTACTGAGGCCTTTTTTGAGGCATCGTATTCTCCAGTAGGACTTACACTTCCTTCACTTGTGTCATCACTTCCCCAGTACAGGACTGTTCCTTCTTTCTTGTCCTTCCCCCTCACCACTACTGTGACTCTGAAGTTGGCTCTCTAGGCTTTGCATGGTGCTGTTCAGAGAGGGAGTAAAGGGGGTCCAGGACTCAAGTGCTCTTGTGGGAAGAATCTTGCATTTGTTAATGTGGTACAATATGATGGTTCCAGAAAGACTAATAGTGTCCTGGTACATAATTAGGCAACAGATTGCCACGATTCCAGAGAAATTAATAACCATCTGTAAAACTGCAATTATTTTTCTTTACACCAAAAGAGAGGAAATGGAGGAAAGCAGCAGTATTGGCACAAAAAAATCCATAATTAAGTATTTATCTACCAACCCATTATAGCTTGGGTGCTAACTCTTCCAATCATCTTACATAATTGTGTGGAATCTTGGTCTTTTCCTTCCTTGCCCTGCAAAAGCAAGTCAAATTAATGAGGTCTGTCACCACAACATTCCTTGCTGATACCAATACCCATGCACTTACCAGATAGGTACTTGCCCCCACTAACTAGCATTATAGCTAAAAACAAATGATGAGGATAGACTGGAAGGAGGAGAAAACTAGACATTGAACAACACATCTTCTAAGATTAGGGTTAACTTGCTCTCTCTGATATCTGTTACCCACAGATGGGTAAAAATATATGTTAATTAACACATACATGGGGATGTTAGGGCACAGAAGAGAATTCTCGAATGTGTTAACTCCCCTTTTCACAAATGCAAGTAGTGATACAAGCTTTTTGAAAAAAGGAAATGGCTTTTAGTTTTGCCTTCTTTTTTATTCTCCTGAAATGTTTAGGACAAAGTGCTGGAACAAGTGTGGGATGGCTCTCTCTTTTTTAAAAACAATTTACTGTTAGGAAATCATTAGAAAATTCCAACTATGAGTCAAAAACCTTTGCCAAGGGGGTTCTGATATGTTTCTCTCTGGTACAGGCTCAAGGAGCATGTCAGATCTCACAAACATGAAGGAGAAAGGCTTTCTCTACCACGGCACCTCAAAGTAGTAGGGCAGATTGAGCACCTCCTGATCACAGTGGGCTCCCTCCGGCTGGACTGTACAGCAGCTGTGATTGGTGAGTAAAATTGGGGATTGGACCTATGGACCCTAATGTAAACCTCATGAAGTCTCATGCTCATAGTGACCTCTTCAAAATCCAAGGTTTCTATTTTCCTGTGCTATGCACCTTGTCCTATTTTTGTCCTCCAAAGTATCAGATGAGCTGCATTCAAGACATGCTGAGAATCGGGCAGAAAAAAAGGAATTTGGAACTCAAATAAGACTATTATTAAACAAGAAAGCAAACATTTTTATGTGCAGGTAAAAATGTTCCTGAGTGCTCTTCATGGATTAGTTATCAGCAAGGGCAAGATCCTCTTACTCTATTGCCATAAATGCCTAGCTTCTTTTCTCCTGTATCTATATTAGATGATTCTAAGTACATGGAGCTTTAATAAAGGCCTCTGTCCTCTAGAGTGAAGAAAATGTGGATTTGAATTCTAACTCTTACGTCTTTTAACTATAATGGTATGAAAAAATCACTTAACAAGCCGGGTGTGACGGCACATGTCTTTAATCCCAGCACTCAGGAGGCTGTGAGTTTGAGGCAAGGCTGGAGCTACAGAGTGAGTTCCAGGCCAGCCTGTGCTAGAGTGAGACCCTACCTCAAAAAAAAAAAAAAAACACATATTACTTAACAGATGTTTATTGTCTGGCTATCTGCTGGCTGGGTGGGTTGAATGAATCTGACTTCTTAGCCAGAATGGAAATGGCTGAATCTTGCTTTTGTTTTTATTAGAGGATAATGAGAAAACCTTGTCTCTTGGGCTCCAGACTCTCCGATCCCTGAAGGTAGGGTTTTCCCTTTGTTTCTTCCAGAGGCAGGGGCCCTCTTACATGGGGAACTGTGTCAGTTACTTTCTTGTTGCCAGACAAAATATGCCCAAAAACAACTTAGCAAAGGGTAGAGTTTATTTTGGCTCACAATTCCTGAGGGTAGAGTCCATCATGGCAGGGAAGGCATGGCAGGAGCAGAGTTGGTCATCACATTGGCAGGCAGGAAGAAGAGGGTGAACAGGAAGTGGGATCAGGCTACACAACTTCAAGCCTGCCCCAGCGACCCACTTCCTGGAACAAGGCTCTACTTCTACCTCCTTCCCAAACAGCACCATAGGGTGGGGACCAAGCCTCTGGAGGGTATTTTACATTTGGACCACAACAGGAACCCAGAATGGGATCACAGACAATGACCAGTGAGTCTCCTTGTTTTAGTGTATCATAAACTTGGATAAGCACCGGCTGGTCATGGGCAAGACAGACAAGGAAGAAATCCCTTTTGTGGAGACAGTTTCTTTGAATGAAGACAAGTGAGTACTGAAATTGATCAGGTGAAGTCAAATTCATTTTTCATGAGTTGTTGGATTCTTAGACAATATGTGGGGTTATAGCTTGCCTTTGGTTTTCAGTCACCCCAAAGTCTACTGTTCCCCACACCCTGAGCCCCCTGTCCCTTACCTTAAAATAAGAAGGTTGATATCACAGAATGGTGAGGGAAATGAGAAGCTTTTTAGAATTTTATTTTATTTTTATGTGTGTATATAGTGTTTTTAAAGGCAAAGTTTCACTCTGTAGCCCAGGCTGGCCTTGAGTGCATGCTTCTTCTGCTTCAGACTTAGCTAAGTGGTAAGGTTATAAGTGTGTGCACGAGTCACTTTTTTTTGTTGTTGTTGTTTTTCGAGGTAGGGTCTCGCTCTAGTCCAGGCTGACCTGGAATTCACTATGTAGTCTCAGGGTGGCCTTGAACTCATGGCAATCCTCCTACCTCTGCCTCCCAAGTGCTGGGATTAAAGGTGTGTGCCACCATGCCCGGCAAGTCACGTTTAAATCAAAATTTTACTTGGATTTAGCCTACCTCCTTTGGAATGGTTATCATTTCTCCTGATGTTTCTTTCTCATTTCAGCACTTCAGAAGCCTAACCACAGCCTTCAGCAAGTCTGCACGTGTGCACACACACCAGGTTGACAGATTGAAAAAACTCGGTTTGAACCAAATGCAGTGAACTTGCTGTGGACCAAGTCCTTCCCTCCAGTATATCCTCCAGGGGTTCCTTCCCACTCAGACCTTTCTGTAGTCTGTGCTTAGAGATCTTGTCTGATTATAGCCATTATTTTTTATCTTTTGATCATTTAATTTATAGACCCTTTATGACACTGCCAGGTCTCACTTGTGGCCTACTTTTCTGCTTCTTCAAGAATTTGCTTTACTAGTCCAGTGTAGGGGCTACCAGGTTACTTTTCTCCATAGATCACTTGCTTCTTTTCTGATAGCTAAATATATAATAAATAGGAATCTTTTTGCCTCCTCTGAGATGTTTCAAAGAGGAATAGAAACTTAACATCTTAAAATTAGAACCTCTTCTAATAAGCCCATTGACTTCTGCCCAGTATGACGTGATATGAAAGAACCCAGAGAGGTGAGCTAGTACAACTCTTTCATTTAAACATCCAGAAGGGCAAGTGAACAGTCTACACTCATGTTTTATTAGTGGCAAAAGGGACTCAGAATTCAGACCTGACTCCCAAGCCAAGGCTCTTGTGCTGCCTCAATTATCCACAGTCTTACCAGGAAGGCAAAGCAATAAGTGTATGCAAAAAGGCAGGATAGTGGAAGAATATGTTCTAGAGGTAGATGCCAGAAAGATCTAGTTGCCCTTCCCTCTGTGCCCAGCCCACTAAAAGTTCCCTGCCCTAAACTAACATTTAGGCCCTTGTCTTGGTGTCTAAAAATGTGGGGCAGAAGGGCTGAGGATAGACCTTGGGTTCAATTCCCAGCAACCCTCCCACCCCACCCCAAATAAAGAAAAATGGGGTATAGTGATAAATGAAAATGGGCTTTCACTGTGAAAGACTGTTTAACAGGAGAAAGAAGAAGAAACCACAGAATTAATCCCTAAGTACTATTGTTAGCTTCTCATTGCTGGGACAAAACACCCAACCAAAAGATTATGGGAGGAAAGCTTACAGTCTTCAGGGAAAGCTTCAGCATGGCTGGGAAATTCGGCATGAGCAGGACCTTGCTCCATTGCTGGCTGGAAGTCGTCTGAATATCAGGCTTGGAGCTGGACTAATAAGCCCTTGAGCAAGGTTCCACCTCCCAAACTGCCACTACCTAGAGACTGAATATTCAAAACACACGAGACTATGGGGAGCAACTCATTCAAACCACCACACTAAGGTACAACCACACGTTCTGGTAAATACTCTGGGCATCATTATAGGTCATTGATTTCCTCCAAATCCAGTCAGAATTCTGCCTAGCCTGTTATGTCTGACAAAGACTCAAGTAGCTGGAATTGGAGGAGGGAGAGGAATGAAAAAATCCCTGGAGTAGACTGAGTAGGATCAATCAGTGGGAAAGCCCACCTTGGGGCACCTTTCTGGGTTAGAAATAGGGGATGAAACTCCCATGCTGGGAATTGAAATTGGGAAACGTCTCTGCTCTATTCTGGTACAAGGAAAGAAGCAGGGTGGCTGTTAGTGTTAAGAACAATCTTTTTTAACTGTCCATGTTTCCTGATCCCTCTCAACAGACTGGGGAAATCATGGAGGCTGGGGGGGGGCGGGCGTAGAAACTTTTTCACTTAGGGTGTGAGCTTGGGCACAAAGATACCTATAATGGAAAGTCCCCTTCAGTTCACTTACAGTGTATTATCCCTGTAAGATACCTTTGGTTCATAGCAATAGCTCTCAGGGTGTTTAATGGATCCCACTTTGAACCTTGTCAAATACCATCAATTATCTTGTGTAGTGTTCAGTTACCACCTCTTCCATACAACTCTATGGAACCCTGAGTGTTTTTGGCCTCACAGATACTCCCTAAAGACCAGGAACTTGGTGACCCCTGGTTGAACAACTCTGTACTCAAGTTGTCCCTGGGTCATTCTCTAGGCTCCTTTCATATCACCCTCTACACAGGCAGCTAGAGGGAAAGCAAAGCAGAGCCATCATAGAGGAGTCTACTCCTGAAGCTTAGAGGGGTAACCCCAGAACTGCCAGCCTTTAGGCTGCCCATCAGCTATTCCCATTCCCTTGCCTAGGAGGGCCTTGCTCCTTTCCACTGAGGCCTCCCCACACTCCTCCCCTACATAATCATGGCAGTACATTGGCCTGCTTCATATCATAAGGCAGAGCTGAAATACTTCACCCTTTGCCTCCCTACTTGAAAATTCTACCCCAAGCCTTGACTCCTGGCCACAAATGAGGCATGCTGCAGGTTTCTTCTAGTTTACTATTGGGATTTCCAGTGGGCCAAGTGAGACCAGGAATTCTTAGGTTCTGGAACGATACATTGGATGTTAGCCCTACATTTAGGAATATAGAGTATCAAGGGGTAGATGGCATTAGTATTCTTTCTGGTCTCAGGAAATCGGTCAGTGATTTCCTGGTTCAGGAATAAGAACATTGTGATGAATAGAACCTCACACATCACTGACTCATTGTGTGTATTCAAGTCATTTGCTGTCTCTGACCAACTAATTGTATTGTAAGCCCAGGCTTGATAGAGTTTGAAGACCATTATAGGAAGTCTAGACTCACTAACCTTTTAAAATGCTGCCAAGCTGATTATTCTGATTGCCTGCATCTCCCTGATATTCATAAGGGAACACTGGGTCTACTTTTGGGGGGACCAGCAAAATAAGGAGAACCAGTTCTTTCTAGAGCAGGAAAATTCTAGTGTCTCTGAGGGTATGGGAGAAAGTGTCTCCCCAGTCATAGTTCTGAGAAGAAGCAATAGTAACTAATACCAGACCTGTCTCATTCTTTATCTGATACCCATCTCATAGACAGGGAGTCTAAAAAATATTTTTATCATTTGATATTCCTATACTTAATTTGAGGAATGAATATTTTCTGACTTTTCTATTTCCTTGGCCTATACAGGCCCCACCTAGTATGATTTTCTATTCCTTAGCTCAGAGCATCTGTAGAATGGATCACCTGGTATGCCAGCTGCCCTCACTCTTGTGTAGTAGAAATACCTTTTCAGGCTGGGGACATGGAGGAGACGAACTGGATTCCTCCCTCCTTCTGTTGCCAGGCCTCTCCTGCATTGGCACTTTATCTGCTCAGTGTTTATGGCTGTGTTGGGTTTGTTTGTGGCACTGATGTAACAATAAAGCAAAATCTTCCCCTCTGTGTGCTTGTCTGACAGTCTCTGTACCAGTCTCCCTATCTAGAAGGTGGGGAAGCACAGGCACATCATTTCTGTGAACACAAGCTTTGTGGTTCTCAGTTCCTCCATTGTGGCTGGTCCTTCAGCTCCTTTCACAGTCTGGAAAGATTAGTGACCCTCACTGTTTCTACAAAATAGAAGTTAGATCAGAACTGACCTCACAGTGTCAAATGAGATAATCCATGTCAAATAGTTTGCCTCTGATACTCACCAAAGGTTCATTTACAAGAATAGTCTTTCTAAATATATATATTTATTTGCAAGGAGAGAGACAGACAGACAGAGAGAGAGAGAGAGAGAGAGAGAGAGAGAGAGAGAGAGAGAGAGAGAGAGAGAGAGAGAATGGGAACATCAGGGCCTCTGGCCACTGCAAATAAACTCCAGATGCATGTGCCACCTGTGCATTTGGCTTTATGAGGTACTGGAGAATCGAACCTGAGTTGTTAGGTTTTTCAGGTAACCACCTTAATAGCTGAGCCATATCTCCAGCCCCAAAATAGTCTTTTCTGTTGGGTCAGTCAGCAGTGTATGAGAGAACACTTAATTCTAGAAACGGATGTAGTATTTAACTAACAAACATGAGAGGTTTGGAAAGGAAGAATGTTGAATTAACCTTAGTATGTAAAGTCATTGTTCAAATGGCATTCCAAATAAATGCATTTTACAGATGATACCTTTTAAGTGTTAATATTTTCATTAAACATGTGGTTAAGAATTCAAGAAGTGCCTGACGTGGTGGTGCATGCCTTTAATCCCAGCACTTGAGAGGCAGAGGTAGGAGGATCACCATGAGTTCGAGACCACCCTGAGACTAGTGAAGTCCAGGTCAGCCTGAGTTAGAGTGAGAAGAGACCCTACCTAGAAAAACAAAAATAAAACAAATCAAGACAAAACAAAAGTCAAGAAGTGTTATGCTTAACTAGGGAAGAGGCTAACAAAGTCTAGAATTATAGTTCTGTTACTCAGAATATATTGCCATTCTACCTTAAAAGGTTTTCTTTTTTTGCATGTGCTGTGTGTGCACATGTGCTTACAGATGCATGCACCCCATGCACATCATGTGGAGGCCAGTGGAGCATTC